>CATIWK010138426.1:0-13323 GCA_949634005.1 Mallotus japonicus | reverse complement strand
AAAATGCATTCAAAGAGGCATGAAATCATCAACGGAATGCTTATGAAGAAAATGCTGTGATGGACAATCATAAATATGAATCAAGATATCCATATGTGTGCCTTTTGTTATACTGTAGCAGGCTTGCATAAGTCCGATCCCAGATTCCTATGTATAAAGACTCGTCATCTGGACTTAGAGATACTCCAGATATCTCACCAAAGAAATCAATCTCTTGCCGCTTCTTGTAGTCTGCTTTGGTGCTATAGACATAAGCATACAGATTCATCAATTGTTAACTACAAATTCATTAGTTCATTGACCTTGTCATTACCTTTCAGAAAATACATTGATTTAAGTCTAGAGATTCATTGATTTAAGCCTACAGATTCATAAAACATTAACTACAAATTCATTAGTTCATTGACCTTGTCATTACCTTTTAGAAAATACATTGATTTAAGCCTAGAGATTCATTGATTTAAGCCTACAGATTCATCAAGCATTAACTACAAATTCATTAGTTCATTGACCTTCACCTTTGAGAAAAATACATTCATTTAAGCCTAGAGATTCATTAATTATCACCTATATGTTCATTAATAGATTCATAGAAAAACACTCTTTTTGGTTGTACAATTGATCTTTTGAACAAAATTTATTTTAGTAGTTTTTTTGTTAAATTCATTGACACTCAGTTGCAGATTCATTAACTTTCTCTTGGAGATTCATTAACATTCGCCTGCAGATTCATTAACTTTTCTAGTAGATAAATTAACCTTAGAGAAAACAGAGTAAATTGATAAGGCTAGAGATTCATTGATCATTAGCTACATGTTCATTTTTTATTAAAAAATAATACTTTAAAATAATAGTTCAAACAGTTGGCTTAAATTCATTGACATTCAAACCTTAGCTTGGAGATTCATTAACCTTTGCCTGGAGATTCATTACCGATCAGTTATTGCACTACAACCTTTACCACTGCAGGGATATGACGGGAAAAAAAAAGAGAAGCGCATTTTTTTTTTGTCTCACATGTGTAATGACTATTGGTCCATCTTGCAACATGGATAGGGGTCCATGGTATAAGAACTGAGAGGAGTACGTGTTAAAATTTGGATTGAATAATTTTAGAACTCAGCATTTAATATATATAGATTAATAAATAGTACTATTGTATTCTTTTTAATGCCACATGTAAGGGTTTTTTTTTTTTCAATTTTGTACTTCAAGTTTACACGTCATATCCTTCACACCCCAATTCTGTGTTTTAGAGGTGAAAAAGTCTAAAATTTAAATTTAAATGTTTGATAGGTCCAATAAAAGTTGAAGAGTGAAATAAACCAAAAGAGCATAGTTCAGGGGTGAAAATGAGCATTCAACCTAAAAATAACTCATACAATAAGCTTGTGAGCTAGCTCGAAATTTTAATGTATAGTAATTTAATTTTAGATATATAATATGTAAATGGGATAATTGCTAATTCCCCATGTGTTTTAGCCTAATATACTATTTCATCCTGATATTTTAAAAAATATTTATTTATCCTTGACATTTGCAATTTGTGTACTATTTCATCCCTGACAGAGGGACTAATGAGTGTTAACTGTTGCAAATGTCAAGGATGAATAAATATTTTTTCAAATGTCAGGGATGAGGTAGTGTATTAGACCAAACCACAGGGCAAAAATAGCAATTCTCCATATATAAATTTATATTGTAAAAAATATTTTAGAAAATATATTATTAGAATAAAATTATAATTTTTATTAACTATATTGTAATTTATTTAATAAATAATTTATTTTTAATTTTTTAATGTATAATTTTAATTTATAGTTTGAAATTTTTTTAGGTTCGTTTAAAGTTGAGAATAGATCGTGAATATTAAATGGGATAACGAGTTTAGCTCTATTATAAATGAACCAAGCCCAAGCTAGCCAAAGCTAGGCTCGACTTGTTTACACCCCTACTCAAAAATGTTAATGAATTAATAGCAAATTACATTTTACTCTATGATATTTGACTTAATTTACTCTTACCTCCTGTTATTAAAAGGTCAATTTTTTTACCTCCTCAACTTTTATTCCCTTAACATTTAAGGACTTCCGTTAGTATTAGACATTTTGTTTCTTATAAAACTTCCTTTTTTTCGCACAAAGGCATATAAAAATGTGCAGCCATTCAAATTTAGTTGGCATCATAGATCCCTTTTAGAGAATTTTATGGTTCAACAAAAGACTTCTAGGTCTGACACAATCAAAATCATTGAACTGAATGTTCACTCAAATTCTTGTTTTAAGGAATTGAAAATCTGAACTCCAATAATACAATTCAATAAAGTCAGTTATCAATAGTGTTGAATTGAAGCACAATGTTTAAATGAAAGTGAATACTAACTTGTTGCACATCCACAAAAAGAAAAATGCTCAACAGATGGAGGAAAAAATACTTAATTTTTTTTTTTATATAGAGGATACAAAAATAATGCTAGAATGGACAGAGTCAAACTAAATATTCTAATCTGCAGACTTCTGTTTAGTAGAGGTAAAACGAACTGAATTGTGTATCTTAGCCATTGGTGATGTAGTGGGAGCAAAAAAAAAGAAGGTAAATTCTATATGCCCATAAAGGAATCCTTAATAAATCACAAAACAACCCTATAACTCCCACTCCAACAATCAAGCTGCAAAAATTCCAAATTTAGCAAAAACATAATAGCTCAAAAACAGAAAGAAATAGAAAGAACAAAAGAAAGGACCATTACCTGAAGGCAGTGTAGGTGTAGAATTGAACACCAAGAGACATGAAAAAGAGAAAAGTAGAAGAGAAGCTGGTCTGACCTAATCTCAAAGAGAAGCTTGCACTGGTACCAACTGAGCCAGATACATCATCCATGGCACCACCATCCTTTTTTGCATGGATTCTTATTTTTTCCTTTCTTTATTACCATTTTTCTTTCTTGGGTTGCCACCTTCTTAAGGCTCATCTAAACCCTCAACCTCCAATACCACTCCAAGATATTCTCATCACCAAAAGGAAAAAGTCAATCAAGAAAATGAAAACTATGCCAAAAATGATTATTTGTGGAATGTCAAAGATTATTATTATTAGATGCCAAACATTTGAGCAGCATTAATTCTTGGCCTGCTTCTTGAAAAACTATATATTAAGTGAAAGTTAGAACATCTTCATGGAGAAACAACTGCTTCAGTCTTCAAGAAATGAAACACTAATATCCAAACAACAATTACAGAGAACAAAACGACACCAATAAATAGCAAAAAGGAAATTTCTATAAGACTTAATTGAAAAAATAATATAATTTATAGGACTAACTATATTTTTACCCCATAAGGAAATGCACCAATCTAATCATATTAAAAAATAAAGTCAAATATCAGCTAAAAGAAATAGGACGACACTAAGTGAGAAACAAAAATGGAAAAATTGAAACTGAAAATGGAAATGTTGTTGGGGAAATTCCAAATTGGATTAAAACCCTAGAACCCAATCTCATGTTAAATCAATAGAAATCATAATAACGGAAGCAGAAGCGTACTTGAATCCATTGATTAATCACCTTATAGATGTGCGGCTGGCCTTCTAGGTCAGTACGTTTTCCAAGAGAACGCCTTTAGATTTTCTCTCTATATTCTCTATAATGATGGGATTTAGAAAAAAGTAGGAATTAACAATACATATGACCTAGGGACCATGACCACCTATACATAGATAACTTTCCTGTTATCTATTGGTAATTCTATTTTAGCCTATTATTAAAATAGAAATTACCCATTAGTCTCTACGTATTAAAAGCTCCACACCCTTTAGATACATTAAAGCCCAAATTATTCAAATTTGAATGATCACTTTTAAATGGGCTCACCTTATATGATAGTCCGCAATATATAATTATTCACATATAAGCCCAATGTTGGATTAAGGATCCAACAATCTCCCACTTGGGCTATATGTGTAACCTTATAATTATGCATTGCAAAAATAACCGTATGAGCTCAACTTTACTGTCATTTATAAAATGTATCTATAACCAATCCGGTCCATCAATCATACCAACATAGGATCAAAGCAGCCTTTGTTACATTTATCGTAACTCGACTTATCAATGGTAACGTATGTCAATATAATTGAATGACATGGATCATGATGTGGATGTGTAGCGTGGAAATTTCATACAATGTGATCTTAACATGCCTATTTCCAACTGGTCCACCTTAAACTTTAGTAAGATCAAACCAAACTGAAATCAAAGTGTGAATAAACTAAAAACTTTATTTCTGCAGAAAATAACCAAAATAACCAAAATTCTTAATCTGAAATAACTAAAAAATGTCTATATCAAGAGCATTCAAAATAACAAACTCCCACTAAAATTAAATATCCTCAAATAACATGACACCCATATGAGCAGTGTGCTCATGAAACACTTTGGGTGGCACTCCCTTAGTAAGCGGATCCACAATCATGGAGTTTATCCCGATATGCTCTATAGACAACTGTCCACTCTGAACTCTTTCCTTAACAATAAGGAACTTGATGTCTATATGCTTTGACTTTGTCGAGCTCCTGTTGTTATTAGAATATAAAACTGCTGACTTATTGTCATAAAATAACTTGAGTGGCCTTTCAATACCGTCCACTATGCATAGTCCCATGATAAAATTTTGCAGCCATTTTCCATGATGAGATGCCTCATAATATGCTATGAATTCTGTTGCCATGGTAGAAGAGGCTATAAGAGACTGTTTAGCACTCTTCCAAGAGATAGCTCCCCCAGCTAGTAAATAGATATAGCTCGATGTAAATTTCATACTATCTTGGCATCCAGCAAAATCAGAGTCAGTATACCTAGTGATCTTAAGTTGATCTGACCTCCAATTTATAAGTATATAGTCCTTTGTTCTCTGTAAGTACCACAAGACCCGTTTGACTGCTTTCCAATAGTCTACTCCTGGATTGCTTAAATATCTGCCCAGTATCCCAGTAATGTACGCAATGTCTGGACTCATACAAACTTTAGCATACATTAGACTCCCTACTGCTGATGCATAAGGAATATTTTGCATTTATTTTCCTCAAAATCATTCTTAGGGCACTGTTTGAGACTAAACTTATCTCCCTTAGCCACAGGGGTATCACATGGTTTACAATCCTGTATGCCATATCTCTTTAGTACCTTTTCAATATAGCCCTTTTGTGATAATCCAAGAACACCTCGAGAGTAATCTCGGTGTATTTGGATGTCTAACATAAAAGAGGCGTCACCAAGATCTTTCATCTCAAAGTTCTTAGCTAGAAAGCCCTCGGTTTCGTACAATAAGCCTATATTGTTACTAGCAAGCAAAATGTCATCGACATATAAAATCAGAAAAATATACTTGCTCCCATAGAACCTATGGTATATACAATCATCAACCACATTCACCTCAAAACCAAACGAGATGATCACCTGATGAAACTTGAAATACCATTGTCGAGATGATTGCTTAAGTCCATAGATGGATTTCTTAAGTTTACAAACTATATTCTTTGGGTCTATAGACTCAAAGTTTTCTGGTTGCACCATGTAAATCGTTTCATCAATGTTTCCATTGAGAAACACTGTCTTTGCATCCATCTGATGTAGCTCAAGATCAAAATATACCACCAATGCCATTATAATCCTAAAAGAGTCTTTCGAAGAAACTAGAGAGAGTCTCTTTATAATCAATGCCTTCTTTCTGTGTAAAGCCCTTTGCAACAAGTCATGCCTTATACCTCTTGGTTTTAAATATCCATTTGCAACCAATGGGTTTCGCACCTTCTGGCAATGGGATAAGATCTCATACGTTATTGTCTTTCATAGACTTTATCTCCTCATTCATGGCATCAATCCACTTTTGAGAATTAGAACTTTCCATGGCTTAATGAAAGTTAATTGGATCATCTTGCATCACTCTAATGTTAGCCTCATGTTCTTGAAGAAATACAATATAGTCATCTGGTATTGCACTTCTTCTTTCTCCAGTGGATCTCCTTAATGACATAGGTTCTTGCGGTGGTAGAGTTTGTTCTTCTGGAACAACTTCTTGAATGGGAGGTTCTCCAACATTGTTTTGGTGTGCTATGTCTTGAACAAAGTCAGGAATAGAATCATGATCAATGCCAATAGCACCTGTTGGAATATCAACATCAACATATTCCTCTTCAAAGATAAAGTTCCTAACTTTATCTCCCCCCCCCTCCCCTCGTAAAATCAACATCCTCAAAGAACCGGGCATTTCCTGACTCAAAAATTAACTTATTTATGGGATCATAAAACTTACACCCCCTGGATCTTTTAGAGTATCCAATAAAATAACAACTAACCATCCTTGAGTCCAATTTCTTTTCATTAGGCCTATAAGGCTTTGCCTCAACTGGACGTCCCCAAACATTAAAGTGCTTCAAACTAGGCTTTTTGCCAATCCAAAGCTCGTAAGGGGTATTGGCAGTTGTATTTGTTGGAACTCTGTTAAGAATATATGCTGCAGTCTTAAGTGCTTCTCTCGAGAGTGATTCTGGCAAGGTAGAATGAGAAATAATACTCCCTACCACATCCTTAAGCGTCTAAATCATCTTTCAGCAACACCATTCATAGTGGGTGAACCTGGCATAGTGTACTGTGGGACGATACCGCATTCCTCTAGGAATTTAGCAAATGGTCCTGGACGTTGTTCACATGAACCGTCATATCTACCATAGTATTCACCACCACAGTCAGATCTAACACTTTTAATCCTTTTGCTGAGTTGATTTTCAACCTCAGCTTTATAGCTTTTGAACACATCTAGTGACTATAACTTTTCATTTATGAGATATATATAGCCATATCTTGAAAAATAATCTATGAACGTTATAAAATATTGTTCACCATTTCAAGCAACTGCAGGAGATGGCCCACAAATATCTATATGTATAAGTTCTAAGACTTCCGAAACCCTATTGGCTTCAAATCTCCTTTTATTGGTTTGTTTCCCCTTAATATAGTTAACACATAAATCAAAATCTGTAAAGTCTAAGGGGTTGAGAATTTCATCTGACACAAGTCTCTATTCTTCGTTTGGAGATATGACCTAATCTCTTGTGCCATAATGAAGTTGAATTCTCATCGGTTAATTTTCTCTTTACACCTTGTGTGCTGGTTTGTAGGGTTTCATTAAATGTGGCATTAGTATCAAGCAAAAAAAGATTATTGTAACCTGATAAAGAACCGAAACCAACCAAATTTGAATCATGAAACAAACTAAATTTTCCATCCCCAAATAGACAAGAATAACCTAATTTGTCTAAAGCAAAAATGGAAATCAAATTTCGTCTAAAAGACGATAAAATAAATGTCTCATCAAGATCCAAATAAGATCCAATCTTTAACAATAATCTAAATTTCCATATTGCCTCAACTTCAACCTTCTTACAATCGCCTACATAGATGTATCTTTCAGCATCATTTGGCTTTCGGTAACTCAGGCAACCTTGCGTAGACACACTGATGTGAGTTGTTGCACCAGAATCTAGCCACTAAGTGTGTCTAGGCATCGAAGTTAAATTAACCTCAGAACAAACCAAATTAAGAAGCATGCCTTTGCAATGCTTCCTTTTATGCTCTTTAACTCCACAGAAGAAACAACTATTACCTTTTTGTTCATTAGGTTTCTTTTTCTATTTCTTTTGAGGTGCTGTATCTGCAGCTTCTTTATCCTTTATCCTTTTGGACATTATGCCTATAAAAATTTCCAAATGGCCTTTATAATTGTCATGACTCCGAGAACCATTAAGAAGTTCCCTTGCCATGACCTAAAATTAGTGCCATTTAGTATAGAAATGCAATTGATACTGGCAGTAATATTAGCAAGAGTATTCATAACTGAACAGAGAACAACAAACAACCAAAACAAGCTCACATAAGTTCCAAAATAAAATCAATAATAAATTCAAATAAAGGTAAATCCCATCTCAATATATCGGGCACTCCATTAATATTTTGTCTTTGGACAATAATATTAACTTGTAAGTGATATCTTGGTGTAGTAATCAAACACTGACAATAAGAACATGTCAAATAACAAATCTTCCTTTGGGTCGATTTATTATTCACATGTAAAATCGAATAATCATCACATGTTTATTACCACAAATGCACATGCAATTATGTTGAATACTGACCTTCCTTTGGGGCGATCAATACTCACATAAGTTACATGCACACAACCTTTTATATTTTAAAATAAATTAATCTCAACAAGAGAGCTCACTTTGGTGAGATGTTGTCTTAATTAATTTATCTTAAAATATATATAACCATACCAATATTTGAATTTAAAATTGTATTCAAAATTCCTTAATTGCATAAATTGCACCAAAAAAAAGATTCCTTACTTGCATTGCTGCAATTTTTTTTAGGTAAATAGATCCAAAATCATATATACATACATATGTATATAATCTCACAAGCTAAAAAAAATTGATGTACTAGTAATAATAAATACTCACTGATTTGCAAATAAAAAAAATTACGATATGTACTTTATTAACAAATTGGTACATGTGTAACCAAATATTCACCTAAGTTGTATGCATATGCATGACTATATGCACACAAACCATTAATTGCATCCAAAACCCATTTATATATACATACACAGTAGCCAGGAACTATAAACAATTACTTCCAAAAGCTGTAACCATATTTGCATGCGTATGTTTGTAAATCAAAACAAACACTTTGTATTTACCATAAGCTAAACCCATCACATGTATATGATATACAACAAGACAAAGGACCGAAACCAAATTTAGGTTTAAAAGTTGTATCAGTGCATATATATTCGTAAACCAAAACAATTGTAGGTTGAGTTTTTTATTAACAAATATTCATATATGCAACATGACAAACAAAATTAATAGAACCGTAGGCGATGAAGGCCTTTTCCATTCCCAGTAATAATCAAGGGCCATTATAAACATGTGTACCAAACAAGAAAATTAAAAATTATACCCAATAAACCCGAAATCATACATATATACATAAATAACAACAAACCTTTTACATAATTTCATTAAATCATAATGAATATATAATTCAATAAAATTATGTATATACAAAAATCAAATTCACCAAATATACAATAAAATATTCCTAATGATTCAACATGAGCGGCTCTGATACCACTTATTGGGGAAATTCCAAATTGGATTAAAACCCTAGAACCCAATCTCATGTTAAATTAATAGAAATCATAATAGCGGAAGCGTACCTGAATCCATAGATTAATCACCTTATAGATGTGCGGCTAGCCTTCTAGGTCAGTACATTTTCTAAGAGAACGCCTTTAAGTTTTCTCTCTGTATTCTCTCTAATGATGGGATTTAGAAAGAAGCAAAAATTAACAATACGTATGACCTAGGGACTATGACCACCTATATATAGATAACTTTCATGTTATCTATTGGTAATTCTATTTTTGCCCATCATTAAAATAGAAATTACCCATTAGTCTCTACACATTAAAAGCTCCACACCCTTTATATACATTAAAGCCCAAATTATCCAAATCCAAATGATCACTTTTAAATGGGCTCACCTTATATGATAGTCCGCAATACATAATTATTCATATATAAGCCCAATGTTGGATTAAGGATCCAACAAATGTAACTCAGAGTAGGATTAAATGAGAAAAGTAGAAAGATAATGGTTGTACTTTGGCTCAAACCTCCCTTTGTTTCCGTCAATTATTTCCCTTTGGTTGTACTTTGGCTTAAATTCATAAATAGTCTTAATCTAACTTTAGAAAACCTAAAGTAACAAAAAAAATTTGAGACCTGTTTCTACCGCTGTGAGGTCACCTGTCATCGATGCGACCACCTTACTCTCAACTGCAAAGAACCCACGATTTTTTTATCACATAAAAGCCTGTAAAAATGGAGAATATGAGAAAATTAAGAATAAACCAAATATAACATCATCATTTTAGCAATGGATTCTTCAACTTGAATAAAAAATCCATAGAATAAAGAGGGAAGAACCACCTCAGACTCGACTTCAAAGGACCTTTGTGTAGTGATTCCATTGAATCTGTTGCAATAAAAAATGTTAGTCTTATAGATGAAGAGGAAAACATTAAAAAGAAAACATAGGATAATTAAAGGTATTAAAAATCTGTAGAAAATGAAAAGGACTAGAAATCGATTGGAACAATAACGAAGATATTCAATTTGAGAATAGCCAAATTAGGAAGTCGTACGTCTAGAATAAAAGCGTCACTAGTTAAAGTGAAAGCTTGATGTAGTGGAGGCAAAGACTGGCTGAGGACCCATTAAAGAGCTCTAGAAAAAAAAAAGAATGGGAGGCGACTACAAAATGCAAAGAAAGGGAGAACAGGGAATAGAAATTAGGGTTTCAATTTATGAAGCTGCGGTGGATTCAACAAAGGAGCAAGGAGGACGACGTCGTTCTCATCACTATGCGGGGATAAAAAAGAGAGTACATGAAACGACGTCGTTTTCAATAAGGTTAACCTGCACAGCAATGGAAAAGAAAAGGTCAATGGCAGCCATGCAATTTTTTTGAAATAAAAGGTTGAAGGAAGGAAGAATCAAATGGTGGAAATTTTGCAAATTGTTTAAAATCGGATGTCAATCTCAGTACTGTAGATGAACAGGGAAATTTTGTTTCAAGTTTATATATATAAATAGATAATTGTTAGCATTTTTTAAATTTATTTTTCTTTTTTAATGAGAAATGTATATATTTTATGTTATTAAATATAAAGTACTAAAATATCTTGTAAATATCATTATTATTTTATAGTTCATTATAATTTTTATAATTTGGAAGGACATTGTAGTATTTTTATATGCCACTTAACGGAAAAAATCATCTAACCTTAATGAAAGTTCTTAAATGTTAATGGAACAAAAACTAAGGAAGATTAAAATTCGATTTTAAAACAAGAGGAAGGTAAGTGTAAATTAAGTCAAATCTAAGGGAGGAAAATGTAATTTTCTCTAAATTAAAACTATAATTTAAGAAAATATAAAAATGAAAATTTTTAAAAGTTATTGTAATAATTTTATTTTATTTTTTAAGAGTTTATATATATTTTTAATATATATAAGTAATAATTAATAAAATAAAATAAATATAAAATAATTGAAAAAACGTTTTAATTAGAATAAAAGACATAATTTTTTTATAGAAAAGAAGTGTAATACTTTAGATGTAATAGAAGTAGAATATTTTACATAAAATAGAAAGGCTAAAACCATTTTTTAGACCCTTAACTTTTCGATTTTCTTTCAATAGGTCCTTAATGAATTATGGTCTTTAATTGAGTCCTTGAACTTTTATTTTTCTAAACATCATATCCTCTAGATAACTTCTATTAAAATTGGATAATTTTGCCCTTAAATAATTTCCAAGTCATTTTCTTTGAAAATAATAAATGTACATGTTAGAAAATTAATGTCTATATCAACATAGGGTCTAAATGAACCATATAAAAGTTTAGCTTTGAGCTTTTATGCCTTCTTCTTCCCTTTCTATCCTTTTCTTTAGAGTTCACTACTCGGTTGTTTACAACAATGTCAGACAATTTTGTGGAGCAATTTTTTGACATCGAGCAGGAGTTCGAGTAGTTACCACCTGGTGTTAAAGTTCTCAACTGCTTTTGTAACAAGCCATCTAGAATGTTGATTTTCTGGACCGATAGGAATACGGAAAGACAGTTCTTCCGATGTGTTGAAATTAAGGTATATCATTCAAATACAACTAATTATCTCTAAATAGAAAAGTCAATAATGTATTTTGGTTTTAGTTGTAACCCTAAATTTTAAATGTGGTTTTAGTTTGTAACCCTAAATTGTAAATATGGTTTTCAGTTTGTAACCCTAAATTGAAAATGTGGTTTTAGTTTGTAACCTTAAATATAAATAAAAATTTTAATTTTGGTTATGATTTTGGACGTAAACTTATATATATATATATATATATATATATATATATATATATGTATTATAATTTCACACATTGGTGAGATGGAGGAATATAAGTTGTGCTAATATGATTTTGTTGTGAATAGGAGGAGGATATATGTTGGTTCTTTTATTGACATGATGAGCGATATAGCCAGTATATTATTGATATGTTAAACAAGCTGAAATGGGATGCAGAAGAAGGGAGGATGGAGAACTTTCGCCTGAACAGGTTGTATGATCAAGCAAAGGCAAGGAAGGTGGAGATTAAGATGAAAGAGAAAGATGTATTAAAGAAACAGTTAGAGGCTTTAGCTAAAAGGATGGAGGTTTGAAAGAGAATCTTAAGGTAGTAGAAAATGAGATTGTTATATTGAAGGAGAATTTGAAGGGTGGTGAGCAAGAGCCATACCTTGTAAAAGGACAATTGAAGGCCACAGAATGAGTCAAAAATGAGGCCAAGAAAATCAAGGACATACTGTTGATTGGAATGTTTATTTTAATTGCAGACCTATTTGTAGTAATGTGTAAGAAAATATAGGTCATTTATGGGTTAGGTACTTAATAATTTAAGAGAATTGAACTCCTATTTTATGCAAGGTACTGTAAGTACCATGCTAAATGCATGTTGTAAGAGAATTAAACTCTTTATTTTCATGCTCAACGAAATGTAGTTTAAGGATGCTTGTAGTTAATGGAATGAACTATTATTGGTGTAGTTAATTATCGTTGGTATTCGTGTTGTGGCATTTTAGTGGTTGTCAAAACTGGTTTTTAAGTTAGAAAATAAAACCTGATATGTTAATAATTTGTTAGGATCAAAATATGTATATTAATCTGAGGCATTGTAGTGGTGGTTAAAACTGGTCTTTATTTTTTTGACATATTAATAACCTGTTAAACAAAATAAGTTGTCAACAAAATAACAATCTGTAAACAATTTGTAAACAAAATAAGGTAAATAACAATCTGTAAACAAAATAAGGTAAATAACAACATTGTTGTGAAAAATAAGTAATTAATAACCTTATTTAACAAAATAAGCAGTTAATAATATTGTTAAACAACATCCAAAATGACTCTGCAAATATTAGTCATGTGATTCACAAATTAAAACAACAAAATGCAAAAACAGGCTAAAGATTCACAGGATAATATTAAGCCTCTTTCACAAATGTAATATCTGTTAGTGTTATGCCCTAGGCCAATTAGATAATGGCCGTACTTTGACTTTGTCATATTTTTATTTTAATAATAAAGAGGCATTTTTATTATTATTGGCTAATTCTAGTATTATCCTTGATTAGTTAATTCTACTAAGAT
>CATIWK010138414.1:0-10146 GCA_949634005.1 Mallotus japonicus | reverse complement strand
AAAAAGCAACAAAAAAATAATAAAAATAAAAAACCACAAAAACATTCTACAAATGAAAAGATTAAAAAAAAGTAAATAAAAATAAAAATTTAAAAGTAAATAAAAAAAGAAAAAAATTACAAAATAAAATAAAAATATAGTAAAGAATGAGAGAATATAAAAGAATAAGGTAAAATTGAAAAAAAAAATAAATGACAGTAATTTTGAAAAGAAAATATAATTTACCATAATTTTTGAAAACATTTTGCAAAAAATAATGCCTAGTGTAATTTTCCCTAAATTTATTTGTAGTGATTAAATTGTAATAATTTTTTTTTTTACTAAAGGGAGTAATATATTTTGAAAATCACCATACAAATTAATTAATCAAGCTTATTACATTGGGATAAAAATTAATTAATCGAAGACATTTAGATGGCCAAGATTTTCTTCAATCCCAATAACATTCCTCTCCAATTGACACACACGCTTTTTGACTCCATTGACTCTACTAAAAAGCCTATTTCCACTCCACTACTCTCATCTCATTTAGAAAACGACGCCGCATCAGCGGCAGCAGCCATCCGTCATTCTCCACCGTTTTCTCCGGTTACCAAACCTCCCCTTCTTTCGTTACCTCACCTACTCTGCTAACCCTTTCACCTCCTAACCCGGTCACCCACTCCAATAGCAACACTGCTCCATTTCTGTTCTCTCTCTCTCCCCTGCAAGTTTCAAAAATGGTTGCTTTTATTATTATTATTATTATTTTTCCTTGCTTTGTACACAAACGTAATAAAGTTTTGGCAATGGAGCTTCTTCAGCACTCGCATTCTTTATATGGGTTTTGCTTAGTCTTGGCAGCCATACTTTGTCCTTAGCTTATAATGTGCATACAGTATAGATTGCTTTTCCGTGCAATGACCGTACAGATTGAAGTGGAGGAATCTTGAAGCCAGTGAGTTAAAATTTCTCTATCTTCTTCGTTGTTTTAGTTCCAAGAACTGTTATGAAAGTTACGTTCTTGATTATTGAATTCTTTCCCTTCTTCTTTATCTGGGATATAATTCATGGCTTTTTGATTATGCGGCTGTGCTCTCTTGTTTTCATTGACCTGTTCACAACTTCAGTTATTTTTGTTGGGAAGCTTGATCTTTGACAATTTTTTTTTTTTTTGTGTTATTTGGTGTTTGGTTGCTGAGAAAATGTGAGAGATAAAATGAAAATGAAAAGGAAAGGAAAAGGAAAAGGAAAAGGAAAAGGAAGGTGTCCGTAGTTGTCTTAGCTTTCCATATCAGCTCACCATATATCTGCAAAGATTTTCTTTCCAGTTCTGCAGAAATTTTGGCTTTATTTTTCCTATTTTTATGTACCCAACTTCTAAATCCCCTATGCCAATTTGATTCTTGTCTTTGCAATTTGTCTTCTCTGGAGTGGTGATTCTCAAGCCCTTAAAATGGTATCTTTTATTCGGTTTAAATCAATTTTAGAGATTTTATTCTTTGTTTTTATTAGATTTTTTTTTTTTTGATATTAACCTGCAATATTCGAACCAGGTTCTTTTTTGCTTAATGCACTTTTGTGTGGGGTGGAGGGCTAGTGCAAACAGAATCATTTCTATTAAGATTTGTATTCGATTCTTAACAGTTTTCAAAACTCTTTTTTTTTCCTGTAGATTTGAATTGGGTTCTTTTCAAACTGGTTTTCAATGAAGCATATGTAGAGTAGAGGCCTAAAGCAGAAGTTGGAGACTCTCTCAAGTTCTATCATCAATCCATTGAGCATTTCTTTATCTACTGATATGAATAACTCAGTTGACATAGTTGGAAAAGAATTTTCTTTCTCTGCGTTGCTTGAATACGCTGCTGATAATGATGTTGAAAGTTTTAAGCTTTCAGTGTGTGATGAATCAGAAGTTGGGAAGGTTGGACTTTGGTATGATCACCAGAGGTTGTCCAAAAAGAGGGTTCTCGAGCATCGTACACCACTCATGGTTGCTGCTAAATATGGCAGTGTTGATATTGTGAAGCTCATTCTTTCTCTACCTGAGATGGATGTAAATTTCTCCTGTGGTTCAGACAAGTTCACTGCCCTTCATTGTGCTGCTTCTGGTGGATCTATTAATGCTGTTGATGTTGTTAAGCTTCTTTTGCTTGCTGGTGCTGATCCTAATAAATCTGATGCCAATGGACATCGCCCATTTGATGTTATCCCTGCTTCTCCAAATTTTCCCTATTTAAAAATTGCCCTTGAAAATCTCTTGAAGAGTAATGGTTCTGTTAATCCACGGGATCTACAGGTCTCAACTAATAGTTTGAGATCCAGTTTCCTACCCATTTCATGGTCATCAGAAGAAAGCTCCTTTTCTTTTGTCTCAGGTTTAATATCATCATCAGTTAATTGTAAGACTGCTGATGCACATGTTTCATCCATTAAAAAAGAATATCCTGTCGATCCATCTCTTCCTGACATAAAGAACAGCCTTTATACTACTGATGAGTTTCGGATGTTTTCTTTTAAAATCCAGCCTTGTTCCCGGGCATACTCCCATGACTGGACAGAGTGT
This sequence comes from Mallotus japonicus, assembly GCA_949634005.1. NCBI lineage: Eukaryota > Viridiplantae > Streptophyta > Magnoliopsida > Malpighiales > Euphorbiaceae > Mallotus > Mallotus japonicus. Next base: position 7,601 of record CATIWK010138414.1, on the reverse strand, counting down.
CCTTTTGTTCATCCTGGTGAAAATGCACGAAGAAGAGACCCAAGGAGGTTCAACTACACTTGTGTGCCATGCCCAGATCACAGGAAGGGGTCATGTAGGCGTGGGGATTTGTGTGAATATTCTCATGGGATTTTTGAGTGCTGGCTACACCCAGCCCAATACAGGACTCGACTTTGCAAGGATGCCACTAGTTGCACTCGCAGGGTTTGCTTTTTTGCCCATACATCTGAGGAACTTAGGCCGTTGTATGCATCTGCTGATGCTGTTGTGCCATTCCAACCAGCAACGCCCATTGATGTTCCTGCAGCCTTAAACCTTCTGTCTGGTTCCCCTTCAGCAGTTCCTGCCATGTCTCATTTTCCATTTACTCCACCAATTTCTCCTTCTGGCAATGATATCCATTTATCCATGGCTTGGGCTCAGCAGAACACCTCAAATTTTCAAATCTTGGGCAACAATCTTCAAGCGAGCCGTTTAAGAACGTCTCTCAGTGGAAGATATGACCCATCTGAGGAGCTTAACAGGTTCCAAGATTTTGAATTGCATCAACTGCATCTCCGGAACGAGCTGTCATGTGTTCCTCAGCCACATCACAACATTTCTTCTACAAATATTCCTTCTCGTTTGAAACAGTTGAACCCCTCAAATCTAGAAAGTCATCTGTCTTTTGAGGTTTCGTCTCCCCAGAAGACTGACCAATTGGATGCTGCACCTTTGTTCTCTCCTTCCTACAAGTCGGCAGTTCTTAATAAATTTCAGCAGAAAAGCATGCTATCTCCCATTAAGACAGGTGTCTTTTCTCCAAAAAATGTTGATTACCCTCTTTTGCAGGCTTCGTTTGACTCTTCTTCACCAAGGAGAATGTCGCCTAGGATAAATGAGCCTATATCCCCAGCAAGTTCTCAGCTACCTACTTGTGCTCGCAGTGAGAAGCTGCAACTACAATTAGGCAGCCTAAGCTCAAGGGAACTTGGTTCTGACCTCACTTACGATCTTCAATTCAATGGAGTCAATTCATGGGCAAAACAGAAACCTGCTAATGAGAATGTAGATTGGTCTATTCAAGCAGATGAAGTTGGTCAGTCCCAGAAATCATGCTCAAGTGTGCAATGCGGGGAGGAGCCTGATGTTTCATGGGTTCAATCAGTGTTGAAGGAATCATCATCAGAGACAGAAGAAGCAAGTCTTCATTTAGTCTCAGGTACTGTTGAGAGTTCTAGTCCAAATCTCCTGAGTGAATCCAGTGATCATGGGGGTTTGCGAGCTTGGCTTGAGGGGATGCAGCTTGATCAGATTGTTGCTTAGCAAAATAAAAATTTGTTTTATCAAGCTTTAGCTTAGTTCAAACTGAATTCTAAATTCTTTAGTTGGTTTCATGAGAGTTAACATGGAGGTTGGAAGAGGAAAAATTCAGCGAACAGTTATTATTATTTTTTTTTCAAACAGACAAAAAAAGAAAAACAAATTACAGAACCTTTCAAGAGGGAGTATAAGCCTCTTGTGGGGATATATGCAAAGATGCAGCCCCACTTACACTATTGTTCACCCATAAATTTTCATTGTTTAGGTTTTTTCCCCTTGAATTCTTTTGTGCAAAATATAGGGCACATCATGTATCATTGGATCTAGTTATGTTCACCAAGTTTACATATTTGTTTTCCTGTTGATATCACCTGATGAAAAATTTGTACTGGAGTTCAAAATTTTGAGGATGTAAGAATCTTAATACTTATTACCAATAATATTTGCATTCTTATTGTTGTTTTTTTTCCTCATTCATCTTTGGTTTGCTTTCAGTCTTTGCTTTTCTTGTGCTGTTTCTATTACTATTAATTGGAATCTGTAATGAGGTGGATCCCAGCAAGTGGAGATGGTGGGTTTTGGAAGTGGAAGGTATTCTTTATATGGATTCTTTTAAATCTTTTATTAGAAGATCAGTTCTTGTGGGGAAGAGGAACTTCTTATCTCATGAAAATGAGATGCAATGTGGAACCTACTTTTTAAGATTATGGGGCATATAGTTATCTTCTAACAGACATTTGATGCCACTCCACTAATACCTCTGGTTGTTGGGTCTTTATTGCAGTGGAGAATTCTTAAACTTTGATGTAACATGTGGGGCAACATACCCTTGGTCATTTTCCAGGATTAATCTTGATGGGTTACCTAATCTTGTTGATTTTTATGTAAAATATAGTTAGTGTAGGAAGAAGGGACACATAAAAAAAGCAAATCTTGATGCAAGGGATTAGCGATTGTTATGTGCAGTTGATGGTTGCAGTTGGTTTATTGATCCAAGTCTTGTGTCTTCTAATAGTGGACATTTTTTAATTAAAGTTCAGAATAATCAACTTGCACCCATTTGCTGAATATTTTTTTTTTGTTACAACGGAAAATTGATTATTTTTTTTTTTTGCTGAACTTTGGAGAACCAACTCCATACCCTAAACAATCCAAAGGATTTTTTTTCCCCTCTTTTTCTCTTGGGTGAAATTAATGCATTTCTTTATTTAATCAAATTCTAAAGTGTATAAAATGCCTTTTTTTTTGTCTGTTATCATATACAAGACTTTTTTTTTTTGTTAGTAATTATTTTATCTATATATGTATATATTAGTAGGGTGTATAAAATGCTAACAAGTAAAACAATAGTCACATGTTCTCTATTTTCTTCCAAAAATTATTTTTTCTTTACAGAACTTAATAGTAATACCCCATTTTCTGTCTTAAAATGTTGATAATTTTCTCTGTAAAAGAACAACTTTAAGAGCCTTGTAAAATACAACATATTTGTCATTTGAAAACAACTAAATGACTAATCAGTGGCTTACTTTCTATTCAAGGGGATGACAACTATTTCTTAAGAAATTTGGAAAATGATTGTCAATTGCTTAAGCAAAATGCATCATGTTCTTACATTTTATGTCCATCTGCACAAAATAACTTCTGTTTTAAACTGTTGCTTAAACACCTAATCACATCCTATCTAAGCTTAATATCAAACCGACCAACCTCATTTCAAACTAATACTACAAATCACAATCAAAACAACAACCATTAAGCTTATTATTATTGAAATGTCAATTACAAGAACCATTTTTTCTTAGTTGTATCTACAGGAGGGTTCTGTTCACAGCAGATGATTCATAAATGGTTGATTTTAACTGTGAGTAGTGCTGCCATAAACTGCAAATTCCAACTTCATTGATCATTAAGGATAAAGCTTACAAATAACAAAGAGAAAAGCAATCATGTATAAAGTAAAAAGAAAAATCATGAGAAGGTGGACTGGTTGGATACATTCCAAGAAAGTGTAAACAATGGAAACAATCTGCCAATGCACATCATACCTAATTATTTTTAGGAATTAATCTATAAACAGAAGAGAATAGATGACGTAAGATCACTAAAAATTTGGTTATTTTATTAAATTTTTAAAGAATGCGAACATCATATTGGAGTAGTGGTGTTATGTACACTAAACAACCACAATTTTTGTATAGTGCTTCTGCATGAGTGCAAACAAGATTAAGATAAAGAAGCAATGACCTTGTAAGTTGCATCCTCTGGATTCGTTCTTGACATCTCTTCCCCAATGAATCAGGTTGATGGCCCTTGTTCCATCAAAGCTTAAAGGGCCTTGTGTATCAGGAAAATGTTGTTCATTGTTACTTGAGCCTTGGCAATAAATACACATGTACAAAATTTTGACAATCTCTAGCACAGCTATTACTCAAGTACTCAGTGATCAGTTTCAGAACAAAGCTGTGAGCTTCTCATTATGTCTGGACATAGCCTCAGTTTGAGTCTAATCCTCTTCATTATCCAATGCTAAACGAAAATCAGTAACATATCCAGATCCTCTAATTATCACTAACAAAGAATTTAAATTTTCATAGATCTTTTCAGATTGAGGGTGCGATGTGCCTCCAGCAGTAAAAGAATGAGTCTGACCTCGAATAACAATCCAGCTAGTTCCTGGAGGCTTTTTTAGACACTTTTCTTTTAGCCATGTTCTTGTTTGTCTAACCTCTGACCAAATACCTGCTGCAGCATATATATTAGATAGCAAAATGTAGTTCCCAGCATTCGTTGGTTCTAATTCAACAAGATTTTGGAAAATTTCTGAGGCTAATTTTGTGTTAGAATGAACTCGACAAGCACTGAGCAGAGCTCTCCACACTGATGCATCTGGTTCAATAGGCATAGAATTGATGAAGTCTTTGGCTTCATCTAAGCGTCCACCTCGACCAAGTAGATCAACCACACAGCCATAATGAGCAAGCGTAGGGGTCATTTTAAAATCCCGAAGCATCGAATAAAAGAGTTTCAGGCCTTTCTCTATCAAACCAGAATGGCGACAGGCAGATAGCACAGATAGGAAAGTTACCCCATTTGGTTGGAGACCATCTTCTAACATCTGCACAAATGCAAGGATGGCATCATGAGCAGAACCATGCATTCCATAGCCAGTTATCATTGCGTTCCAGGAGATAATATTTCTACTTGGTAAGGTTTTAAAGATCTTTTCAGCATTTTGCACGCTACCACACCTTGCATACATTGTTATGAAAGCATTTGCAAGAGACAGATTTAAACTAAAAGGGGCATATCTTCGTGCTGCATAAGCATGCAAGCATTGTCCAAGAGGCAGGTTGGCAAGATCAGTGCAGGTTGATAGAACATTTATGATAGTAACAGAGTTAGGTTCCACCTCTGAAATCATACGGTTGAAGAACAGTAAGGCTTCATCAGTTTTATTGTTCTTAAGACAAGCAGCAATAATAGCATTCCATGATATCAAATCCCTATTGGGACAGGCCTCAAATAGATATCTAGCTGTTGCTTCATCACCACAATTCATATACATATCAGTGAGAGAAGTATTCAATGAAAGATTTATTTCTATGCCATGTTTTATAACAAGACCATGGATAGATCTCCCAATGTTCAGACATGTTTCATCTCCACAAGCAGCAAGGAGAGATATCATCGTATGGGAGTTAGGATTGACATCTGATTCTCGCATTATCCCAAAGAGTTCCCATGATTCATCCCTCAAATTGCTGCTGGAAAGTGCTAAGATCACAGTGTTGTATGATACAACATCCACATCACTCATCCCATTGAAGACTTTCAGAGCATCTTCGGCATAAGCTAGCTCTGCAAATGTATTTAATAATGCGTTTCCGATGGAAACATCCTCCATCATTCCAATTTTGCATGCAAAAGCATGCAAGCTTCTGCACATTTTTAAGCCATCAACTAACTCTGCACATAAAGACAACATTATAGTAATAGTTCTTTCATCTTCTCTTGTTTCTGTTCGCATTGTACTAAATAAACTAATAGCTTCTTCATAACAGGCATAATCAATATATGCAGATATCATAGAATTCCACAGGGCAACTTCGCGAATGGTAACAGTATTAAATAAAAGACAAGCTAATTCTAAACTTCCAAAGTCAGCATACATATTAAGCAGGGCATTTTGTATGAACAAGTCATCACCATGACTCAATTTGATAGCCATTTGATGGATTTGCATGCCTAATTCAAGAGATCCAAGTTCAGCACTTGCCTGAATAACAACCAATATTGTGACCATGTCAAGTTCAATGCCATCCTTAACCATTTGAACAAAAAGCTCCAAAGCTTTGACAAATTCCCCAGCATCAAAATATCCAGTAATCATTGCGTTCCAACTCACAGCACTATGCACAACCATGGAATCAAACACAAGCTTTGAAGTTCTCACATCAAAATTAAAATAGAACCCAATTAAAGCTGTACCCACATGGGGATACAAATTAATATACCCTTTTCTTAAGCAATACCCATGTATCTCCTGCCCCAATTTAAGTTCCAAAAGCCCCTCACAAGCCAGAAGCAACGCCACTAAAGTACGTGAATTTGGTTCAAAACCGTCCATTTGCATCTTTCTAAACAACCAAATTGCCTCCTCAAAATAACCACACCCCACATATCCAGATATCATTGCATTCCAGAGAACCAAATCTCTTTCACTCATTTGACCAAACACTTCATTAGCTTCGCTAACACGCCCACATTTGCAATAAAAATCAACAACAGCAGTCCCAACTTTAACATCTTTTATCAAGTTAGTATCTTTAATACTAGAATGTATCTTCTTGCCTCTCTCGCGCTCATTTAGCCTGGTGCAAGCCTTGAAAACAAGAGGCAAAGTTGTGTTATCAGGTGATACATCAAGAGATTCCATTTGCATATATGCAGAGAGAATAGCATTGTCATTTTTGAGCTTGGCGTGATACTTTATGATCGCATTCCAATCCTTGTTAGAGTCTGTTTTGATTTGGGTTTGTTTAGAAAGAGGAGGGACCTTTCCGGGTTTTAAACAGAGAGAGACATTCATCATCCGGCGGCAATTCAAACATCTGCTCAGAAAAGTAGAAAATAGAGAGATACGGATAATGGTAGTTTAAACTGGTGGCTCTCCAGCCACAAAAATTAGAGCAAAAATAATGGTTACTTGAGTGTTAACAACATTTTGTCTTTTAGCGGGCACGACAGTTAGTGACCGTAAAGCGCTTTTTCTACGCGGAGTGAGTTTCTAACGTTTGAAGTCCTGTCCGAACAACAAGGGGCTGGCCACGGCCGATTGAATTGGCTCTCTGGCTTAATGAAGCAAATAGTCCTTTTTCATTTCAATTCCCTAATATTTTATTTTTTATTCATATGCGAAACGATTCTTTTTTTTACTTTATTTATTTAATCTCAAATATTGATATTTAAAATCTATTGAATTCCTAACAATTATTTAACATTGAACTCAAAATATCGCTTAAACGAGAACATCTCTTCCGGTCGATTCCAACTTGGTGAAATGATTCCTGCTTTAATATTAAACGTAGACCAAGATCAAGAGCAAGCATCTCAGCTTTTATTTCTATATTTCCAATTTTATACATGAAATTTTGGTCAAAGATCCATTTAACATTTTTTCTTGGAAAAACTCTATTTTTGGTCCCTTAACTTTTTGAGTTTTTTTCATTGAGTCCCTATCCTTTAATTTTGCTCTATTTGGTCCCTTTACTTTTATTTTTTTTTCATTGAGTCCTTCTACTTTTATTTTTTTATCTATTGAATCCCTGCTTCAAAATTTCAGTTCCTATATTTTAACATTATATCTAATTAAGTCCTTGTAAAATATATAATTGAGTCCCTATATTTTTAAATTGTACTAAATAAATCCTCAAAGATTTCATTTTTTGTCAGTTAAATCCTCATTTTTTACTTTTTTTTCTTAATTATTAAAATATTAAAAGAAATATTCTTTTATTAATTTTTTTTCTCATATAGTTAAAATATAGGTCATTTATTTATAATAAATTTCTATTAATAAAAGATATATATAATATTAAAAAATAATTTAAAAATATGTATAATAGAAATCTAAATTAAATATATATGATAAATATTTTTTTTTATCTATTTTGACATAAAATATTTTAATTAGTCATCAGCATTTATATACCTAATTAATAAATTTGTAATTTCATTATTTTTTTTCACTAAAGTAACCTAATAAAACTATTAAGAATCTAAATCATTATTTTTTA
>CATIWK010138387.1:0-11036 GCA_949634005.1 Mallotus japonicus | reverse complement strand
GGGAAAATCACAGACCCCGAAACTCACAAACCAAATACTGAAAATAACCCCCTAACAAATTACCAGAGAATGCCACCACCAAATCCACGCCTCATGATGATAAACACAGGATTGATAGAGGAGGAAGTTTTTAACTCCTTTATCGATACTATTTCTACCCACATCCCTAAAACCAAAAGCAGAAAGCCTAAACCTTAATCAACAGGTCAAGGATGATCTTAAAGTTAGCATTCTAGATATCTGGAGCTCAGATGAAGAGGGAGATGGACCAATTGATGTATGGAAAGCCAGTAAACGAAAAGAAATCCCTCCAGCTAGGAAAGGTAAAGGAAAAGTGGGAGAAGCTGAGTCTGCTGAGCCACAGGAGGAAGACAAGGATGCAGAGGAGAAAGACGAAGAAGTTGGGAAAGTTAAGAGAGACGAGAAGACTCTCGCTAGTGTTTGGGAGTTATTGATGAACTCCAAAGCCCATCGGGAAGCATTAGTAATGGCTTTAGACAATAAGAAAATTCCGATCAACCATAGCCCTGAACAGATGGAGTGTTCTTTAACTGAGAGTCCTCAAGGTGCTGTGATGTTTACTGATGAGGATTTGCCCCTGGAAGGGAAGGATCACCATAAGGCCTTGTTCATAAAGGCTGAAGTAAAGGGAAAGCTCACCTGTTGTGTAATGGTGGACAATGGGTCCGCTATTAATGTTTGTCTCTTGAAAATCCTACCGAAGCTGGGATTGACAGTTGCAGATTTGAAACCTTCAGAGGTGGTTATCAAGGCCTATGTTGATACAAAGAGGCCTGTGGAGGGAACCTTCAGAGCTTTGATCAAGACTAGACTTATTAAATCTTGGGTTAATCTCCATGTGATCGATATCCCAGTCACTTTTGCTTGCTTGGAAGACCATGGCTCCATCCTCTTGGAGGAGTGCCTTCAACGTTGCACCAAAAGATTAAATTTCCACATGAAGGTCAAGTGGTAACCATCTCGGTAGAGACTGAAGCTGCCGTTGCTGCTTTAAAGCTTGCACCCGATGAAATCCCAATCAACCCTGGGTTCGAAGTCTGTATGATTTATGAAGATGAATTGAATCCGAAGGTAGGAATCATGATGAAGAAGATGAATTTTCTACCTGGAATGGGATTGGGAAAGAACCAACAAAGGCCATCAGAGTTCCGAAAGTCCCTTTTCTGAAGCATGGGTTGGGCTATCAGAAAATAAAGAAATCAAAGGGTAAGGCTAAGAAGCAAACATTATGGGAGACATTTGTGGCAAAAGGCATTAACTATCCCTACAACGGCAAACCTGAGCCAGTGATGATATCAGATAAATTAGTCCCGGGGTTCGAGATCTTCACAGGAGAAAATGAGTAGGACTAAAGAGTCAGTTGTTGAGGAGCCGGTGGTAGAAGAGTTAGTACAGTCTTCAGAACCTAAAGAGGACACTTCTGCAAAAAAGATGAAAGAAGTTGATGACCAGGAGAAAGAATGCAGCTTTGAGTCTTTTGTGTTTAAGTCAATTATAGATGTTTTCTATGATGACCTTGAAGTTTCTTTTGCCAATTTGTTTAATTCTGATGATGACCTTTTCTGTTCTAAAGTTAATACGATAAACTCTGACTTTGCTTACTTGTGTGATGTTTTGCCTAACAGTTATACTGTCTGTGATGATCATTTCATGCATATGTTTGACATTAATTCAGTGCAAACTGAATCATTTAATTTAGGCACATGTGATAATCTAAAGAATATACTTGTTGTTTCTGATTTAACTCCTGATGAGAGAGAGAAAATGAAAGAAATAATTAAAAGAAGACAGAAAGTATTTGCTTGAAGTTATGAGGACATGCCCGGGATTGACAGAGAAATCGTAGAGCACACAATTCCCACGTATCCTCACATCACACCAATAAAACAGAAGAAGAGACGATTGAGGCCAGAATGGGCCCTCTTGATTAAAGAAGAGGTGGAAAAGCAGCTCAAGGTGAAATTCTTGGAGGTAGTCGACGACACCCACTGGTTGGCAAACATCGTGCCAGTTCCAAAGAAGGATGGAAGGGTCAGAATGTGTGTGGATTATAGAGATCTGAACAAGGCCTGTCCTAAGGATGATTTTCCTTTGCCATATATCGACACATTAGTTGATAGTACGGCTTCCAGTGCTATGTACTCCTTTATGGATGGCTTCTCTGGTTACAATCAAATCATGATGGCGGTGATTGATAAGCTGAAAACTTCATTCACTACTGAATGGGGCATTTATTGCTACACAGTCATGCCGTTCGGATTAAAGAACGCAGGAGCTACTTATCAAAGGATGGCTACTACCCTATTCCACGACATGATCCATAAAGAGATCGAGGTGTACGTGGATGACATGATGGTGAAGTCTTCAACGCGAGAAGGACACTTCGAGGCTCTTGACAAGTTCCTAGCCAGAGCTAAAAAGTATAATCTTCGGATGAATCCGAAGAAGTATTTTTCGGAGTGACTTTTGGAAAGTTATTAGGACATATCGTCAGTCAGAAGGGGATAGAGGTGGATCCTGACAAGGTTAAAGCTATCAGGGAAATGCCTGCACCAAAAATGGAGAGAGAAGTTAGAGGGTTTATTGGACGACTGCAGTACATCAGTAGGTTCATTGCCACGCTAACTACGATCTGTGAGCCGATCTTCAAACTTCTGAAGAAGAATCAGCCAATTGTCTAGGATAAAAAGTGTCAACAAGGATTTGAAACTATCAAGAATTATCTGATGAATCCCCCAGTTTTACAAGCACCGAGGCCGGGCAAAATGTTGATCCTCTATTTGGCTATAGAGAAGGGGGCGTTAGGAGCGATGTTGGCCCAAGAAGGCAGTGCAAAGGTTGAGCATACAGTGGATTATTTGAGCAAGAAACTTCTTCCCTACGAGTCCAATTATAGTCTTATGGAGAAGACATGTTTGGCTTGATATGGGCTACGAAGAAGCTTTGACACTACTTCCAGTCTTACAGGATTCAGGCGATCTCCAAGCATGATCCTTTGAGATATCTTCAGCAAACTCCATCCCTCACAGGGAAATTAGCTCGCTGGTTAGTTCTGCTTACTGAATTCGACATTGACTATGTAGCAAAGAAGGTGATAAAAGGGAGAGCTGTTGCAGACTTCTTGGCTCAAAATCCAGTTAATGATGAACAAGAATGGGAGTTGGAGTTTCTAGACGAGCATCTAGGGGCAATAGAAATCTAGACATGGACTATGTACTTTGACGGGGCTGTCAACAGCAAGGGAGCTGGTGTTGGAGTAATTTTGATCTCACCGGAAGGAGAAACGATCCCAATGGCGAAAAGATTAGAATTCTTAGCTACCAACAATCAGGCTGAATATGAGGCTTGCATCTATGGTTTAGAAGTACTTAGAAGTGTGGGGGCAAAAGAAATCACAGTGTATGGGGATTCAATGCTAGTATTGAAACAAATCTCCAATCAATGGGAGGTGAGAGAAGACAAGCTCAAGCTGTATTGGGATTATGCGAATGCTATCTTATTCTCTTTTACTCAATGCAAGTTTGTACATTTGCCACTGGAAGATAACCAAATGGCGGATGCTCTTGCCACTTTGGCCTCTGCATGGGAAAAGAGGGAACAAACTACGGTCAAACCTCTCATTCTTGTTAGAACTAGAATCCCTTATTATGAAGAGATAAGGGTAATGCCAGTGGATTCTACGGAGAAGCCATGGTTCTACAATCTCCAGCGATATCTAGAAACATGACAGTTTCCTGAAGACGCTGATAGAAAAGAGAGGATGTCTCTCAGAATGTTGCCTAGACAGTTTATCAGCCATAATGGAATGTTGTATAAGAGAGCACCAACTGGAGTACATCTGAGGTGTGTTGACAGGGATGAGGCTCAGAAGTTGATGGAGGAAGTCCATGAAGGGGTCTGTGGGCCGCATATGAACGGAACCATTTTAGCTAAGAAGATAACACGTCAAGGCTACTTCTGGTTAATGATGGAGACAGATTGCGTGAAGTTTGTGAGGAAATGCCACAACTGTCAAGCATATGGTGATGTCAATCATCTACCGTCAATGGAACTTCAGGGGTTGACTTCTCCGTGGCCATTTGCAGCATGGGGAATTGACATTATTGGAGAGGTGAGGTCGGAAGCATCGAATGGTCATCGATACATCATTATAGCAATCGATTACTTCTCCAAATGGGTTGAGGCAGAATTATACGTCACCGTTGGATCAAAGCAGATGGCGAGGTTCATTGAGAGGAATATAATATGTCGATATGGGCTGCCACACCATATTGTTAGTGACAACGGTGTTCAGTTTCGAGCAGAAACAGCTGTTTTGCTGAAAGAGTATAAGATTAAGCATCACAGGTCATCTCCATATCGACCTCAAGCTAATGGAGCTGTAGAAGCCACTAACAATAACGTGAAAAGGATTCTAGCTAAAACGCTGGAAAATTATAAAGATTGGGCCTATTACCTACAGTTTGCATTGTGGGGATATAGGACCACAGCTCGAACTTCAACTGGAGCCACTCCTTATTCTTTGGTATATGGATGTGAGCGGTGCTACCAGTAGAAGTCGAGATCCAGTCGTTGAGAGTACTATTGGAGTCTAGGATTCCTGAATACCATTGGGTGGAGAGTCGGCTAGCACATTTGACCTTGTTGGATGAAAGGAGATTGAAGGCTAAGTATCATTCTCAATTGTATCAAAATAGAATAGCTCGGGCTTACAACAAGAAGATCAAGCCTGGGAAAGTTAAAGAGGGTGACTTAGTTTTAAAGCTGACAAGGCCGTTAATGACAAATCCAAAAGGAAAGTTCAAGCCAAACTGGGAAGGGCCATACCTGTTAAAGAAACTATTCTCCAAAGGAGCTTCTATCATTTCTGATCTGGAAGGGAATGAGTTCAAAGAGCCCATCAACATCGACAAATTGAAAAAGTACTTTCTGTGAAGTCTCGCTAGGGAGAAAACGTCAAAAATGAGGCTGCCTAGGCAAAAGTTAGAGACTACAAAAATCAGAAATTAAAAAGTCCTACTGGATTGAAAACCTTGAAGGAGGCGGTCCAGGCAAAAATAAAGGACATATAAAAGGAGAGAGAGAGTGGAAAATAGTTAGTTGGAAAACTTACAAGGGCAAGCCACCTAACGACGAGAGTTATGTAAGGAAAAAAATGTATTATTGTGTTGTGCTTAATTTAAGTGGAATGGATTGCCTTTATTATTGTCAAACGTTGCATTAAATGCTTTATTACACATTACTTAACTAAAAAGGAAATTCCATTCAAACAAAAAGCAAATAAAGACTACATTACATGACTAATTCTGTCTTCTTTTCTTTTGAACACTCTGAGAGCCAGATGTTTGCAATGATCTTGTTCTCCTGCTGATAATGAAATCATCTTTTTCTGTCTGTTGCATCTGAATCCATGTTTTATACTGGTCATCAATCAATGGATCTCCATTGTAGTCGATGCCTCTCTGAATGATTCTACGAGGCTAACTTGCAACCAAGTTGTCTAGAAAATTTTGAGTGAGTGGACCTGGTTCAAACTCATGCACAAGTTCGGGAATCAGCTCCTTTTGTCCGTACTGTCTGTAAAGCCTTACAGGGTTATAAAAAGTAGCAAAATGCAGGCTAGCTACTGGAACACAGTATGTATAGCTCCGAACTATTACATACTGTAGTCTCCACCATGGACACATCCACTGTATCAGTGTATCAGGGAAAGTGGACAGCCAACTCAGGATGTCTTTTGGGATTAGATGAAGTTGCCAAGTACTACAGTGCTTAGCTCTATAACGAGTAATATCTCTAGGAGGCTCCAACAATCTCAATTTCTTATGAAACCATGCCTATGCAGATTGTGAATACAAATAATAGAAAATGAACAAAATGAGCAGTTAAGCAGTAAATGGAAAATAATGAAGAAAACTAACCTTCAGCAACAAAGGACTTCCAAAAAATCGTCTTGTCTCTGCAAAGTTGTCCAAGCCAACAATGGTTTCTGCCAGGATGAGTAGGAAAGGATTGAGACATGCCTCTACTTGATCGATGATAGAGAGAATTTTTGGGTCACAATTGCCTGAAGAAGATATAAGCAAGAATTGAACATAGAGGCATAGAGCCATCATTCGAGACCAATGCATTCCCTTATTGTCTATAGCTACCACTACCTCTAGAAGAGAGTTGGTTAACACTTCATTGTTGAAAATGTGACGAAGAGAGAACTGAGGAGCAAGGTTAAACATTCTAGCCATCTGAAGTTGAATAGAATGCATGTCTGGGGCTCTGAGTGGAGGGACTGCAATCTAACAATCAGAATCAAGTTGACAGCCTAGAATAGCTTCAAACTCTTCAGGCAGGGGGCATAATTCAACAGCATTAAACCTGAAGACATGTTTTTGAGGATCCCAGAATTGAGTAAGAACATGCAAAAGTGAGAAGTTGATCTTCCTTGCATGCATGGATTGGAAAACAGACAGGTGAAATGGCTCTAATTTGGCCCAAGAGTCACCATCTAAGCTCTTTAGTACTGTTTGCAGCTGTTTTAGGTTTCTTTCGGTCATGTTTTGAAGGTTTGGGATGTTGTTTAGAGGGAGAAATGCAGAGATTTGGAAGAATAAAGAAGTTAGGGATTTGAAGATAAGGATTGGGGATTTTATAGCTGCAGAACCCTGTCGTAGAGGCGACTCGCCTCAACGATGAGGGATCGCCCCTACGAGAAGAGGCGATTACTCATCGCCTCTTAGTGAAGAGGCGACGCCTCTCCAACAGTGACAAGTTGTAACTGTATGTAATTTTCTGTAAAAATTCTGTAGTGTATGAAACTCAATTGTGAAAGCGGTGAATTTGTATGAATAAATGCCTCTATTTGCGCCAGAGCAGTAAAAAATGTTACTATCATTCAGTGTGCGGTATAAAGATAATCAAAATAAAATTCTGTTCAAAAAAGGAAATAGGGGATAACAACAGTTTACAGGTATGATCCCTAGTTTAAGCATCCAAGGGAAGTTCCTCTACTAGTCATCCTCTACTCGTCATCTCCCTCACTCATTGGATCAGCAGCAGGATCATCCCCATCATCATCATCGTCATCCTCCTCGATCTGAAGAGCTGCAACCTAACGCTCTAAAGCTGTGATCCTCGCCTGACTGACTGCGTCATGATCATGAATACATTTGAATGTAAGGTAAATGATCATGCGTACATGCATACATATAGAAATAGGTAGAAGCTTTACCTTCCATCGCTGAGTGACGGTCATCAGGTGATCCCACTGTGCCTTAATCAGGCGATACATGTATACTCCTTGATCTAGAGGGATCTGTCAAATTAAATTATCAGTTAACTAATGTCATAGTTAGATGAATTTTGAGACAGAGAGAAAAAGAAACTTACATGAGTAGCACCAGGAGTATGTGAGGGCATTAGCTCCTCATCTAATGTCAATAGCTCACGAGATAAGCTCCCTGGAGGCATCCAACAACGAGCTAGAGGCTCAGGCGAATGAGTCAAATGGCCAACAGCTACCCGCGAGCCCGAGCTAGAAGGGATGCTGCTGGCTGGAGCACCAGTGGAGGTACTTGCTTTGCTGTCAGTACGAGGACGCTGAAGTGGTCTCTTGCGAGCTGGAGGTCGAGCTCTAGGCCCAGGTCCTGTGGCTGCTACCTGTAATTAATGAGATTTATACGAACTTTGAAAGAAAATATGTAAAGAAGATAAAGTTCAAAAAATACCTAAGCAGAAGTAGAAGCAGCTGAAAGAGGCACCTGCTGCAGTAGACTAGCTCGGACGAAGTCGAGGTAGCGAACCTTCCTCCTTATTGTGTGGGTCTCAGTTGGCTCACCTGCAACTACCCTAGCTAGCTCTTCGCCCTCTAGTAGATGCATCCAAAACATATCCCTAGGAGGAGACACAGGGATACATCGAGCGTGTGGACTGCCTCCCCAGAATAGGATCCTCTAGCCCAAATACCATACTCGACAATGGGGGCCGTGAAGAAGTACTCATCGTAGAGACATGGGGAGTGATCGAGTCATCTCTGGAGGCCATCTATCCTGAGGCCCCCATAAGTCTTGAATCAGCTGCAAAAAGAAGAATAAGGAGCAGATAAGTAAATTTCACAATTATGAAGCATTAATGATATTTTCACTTCATTTTCTTTCAGGTACCTCAGTATAGTTTAGGGAACTCAGTCGCTCCCGATGAAGATGAACACGAGCTACAGGCCTCTTCCAGGAACGACTAGCACCCCATCGAGCTAGAGCTAGGAAGCGTATGTCGTTAACACGCACTATCCCGTGCATCAGCTCAAGCTCTAAAGCCCAGACCTGCAAATAAGATTTGTGAATAATGACCATAGGAATTGATAGCTGAAGTTGAAAATAAAGAAGAATACTCACTAGAACTGCGTGCCAAAAGCCGTAGAATCGTCTAGCTCCCCGCACTACCTCATCCATGCTCCGATAGAGGTACCCTGAGTGTCTAGAAGTGATAGTACGAAATCCTCAAAACCCGTATCCTGAATACGGTCCCTGATGTCATCCGTTAGCTCATCGTACCACGCTCGAGCCCCACTAAAATTCCCAGCACCCTTAAATGTGTGGGCATCATGTTGGGAATAAACAGGGAGTTTAATTTCTTTAATTTATTTCACAGAATTTATGCAAATTATATAAAACTCTTGATGAGGCATCGTCTCTGGGTGAAGAGGCGATTACCCCATTGAAAAGGCGATCGTCTCTGTGCGTAGAGGCGATCGCCCCTTAGGCTAATCGCCCTCATGAAGAGGCGATGTACCTAGTCGATGAGACGATCGCCTCATCGATGAGGCGATGAGGCGATCGCCTCATCGAAGAGGCGTCGCCTCTTCGTGTCGGAGAAGACCGACGGTTTTTCAAACTTTTTCAAATTTTTGCAAATTTTTGTGGATTAATCAGCATGCATTATGATTTAAATGATAGATACATGTTTTCTAATCATAGTCTAATCATATTTGACATGAAAAGCAAAAAGATTGAGGTACTAACCTCTCCAGAAGCTAAGGCATAGATGTGCGTCCCCAAACTCGCAGTGAGTGGGATGGTATCTCCAATCGAGAACCTGAGAGTCTGAAGAGGCTCTAGGGGAGGAGGCACGGGATCCTACTAGGGCGCATCAGGAGTCCGAGCAGCATCCATGATAAAAGACAGGAAAAGAGAAGAAGAAAGGAAGTATAAAGAAGAAGAAAGGAAGAAAAGAAGAAAGTGAAAAGAAAAGGGAGAAAAGGATCCTTTATATAGGAAAAGGAAGTGGGCCTTGGAGTGATGGGCTTTCAATAGAGGGAAAGTAGAAAGCAAAAGGCCCACTTAGAGAATGAAGGTATGTGGGTTAAGTGAGATTAGTCCACCACATAGGCCTAAAAAAAAATCAAAAAATCGAGAACAGTCAGGAAAATATAAGGGAACAGAAATCTATCAAATTTATCACTCGGGTGTCTCCCAAAACGAGATTCGAGGAAGAACGATGATCGAGCTTGACAGAGTTCCCGAGATTCGAGGAAGAACGATGATCGGGCTTGACAGAGTTCCTGAGATTCGAGGAAGAACGATGATCGGGCTTGACAGAGTTCCCGAGATTTGAGGGAGAACGATGATCGAGCTTGACAGAGTTCCCGAGATTCGATGGAGAATGATGATCGGGCTTGGTAAAGTTCCCGAGATTCGAGGAGAAGTAATGACTCAGGCCAGGAAAACCCGAGATCACAATACGGAGTGAATCTCGCGTCAGAAAGGCACGGGATTTAAGTCAAACTATAATGAGTAACTGATCGGGCCAGGAAAACCCGAGGAACACGGTTACGTTTCAAAGTCGAAATCTGCGTCAGAAAGGCTCAGAATTCATGCTATCTTTTCTACTGAGTGAAGCTCGCATTAGAAAGGCACTGGATTTGCGTCAAACTATAATGAGTGACTGATCGGGCCAGGAAAACCCGAGGAATACGGTCACGTTTCCAGTTACAGTTTAACCTTGCGGGTTCGAATCCCCAGAACTGACGGTCCAAGCAAAACTTACAGGTCAGGTATATCGTCTTCTGCATTCACATGCATGTTACTTTTTCAAAAATCGATTTCATAAATCTGTTTTCTGAAAAACCAAGGGGGCAAACTGTAGACACCCTCTATTTGGGCCCGCAACGAAAGCCCGGTGATGAGAAAATTCGTATCTCGAATGCAAGAAGAGTCTAAGATCTTCTTGGAATAGACCCGAACCTTTCAAACCTGACCCAAAATTACCTAGCATAAGTCCAAACACTAAGCCCCTAACCTTCCAGCCTAGCCCAGGTCTTTTGGCCTCATGGCCCAGAGCAGGCCTGGGTGAAGAGGCATCGCCTCTTCACCTCAGACATCGGTGAGGCGACACCTCATTGAAGAGGCACCGCCCCATCACACCTATCTTCTGCAGCAATAAATGTTATTTATTACTGCATTTAACTCCTAAACCGACCCCATTTTACCTTATCTTTGTATTTTTGGACAAAATAAAGACTTTGAAGGTAAAAATCAGCTAAAAAAGAGGAAGTAATGATAGAATAATACTAGGTGGAGAGTGAACCTAGATTTGTGTGAGAGATTGGAGAGAGAAAAAAAGAAGGGGGGTTTAGTAGATTTGAGGCTGACACTTAAAAAAAAGGACCTTTTTTAAAAAAAAAAAGAAGAAAAGAGAGGAAAAAAATGTTCTTGAAGGAAAGAGAGAAGAAAACCAAGAGAAACCAAAAGAAAAGAGAAGAGAAAGAAGAATTTAAGCTTGAAGAGTGTTGTTCTTTGGAGAAGAAAGAACCTTCATTGCATTCAACCATCAAACGAGCTCTGAGGGCCGAGTTAGGAGCTCCAGGAATTCTTCACTCAGTGAGAATCCTCACTTTTAAGTCTTTAAGCTTCATTTTTGTATAAAAAGCATAAATTGTTAGATTTTGGTTTCTTTTGAGTATCTTGTTGTTTATGTGATGCCATATGCAAGCATGATTATGTGAATAAGTGATATTTAAGTGA
>CATIWK010138274.1:0-11852 GCA_949634005.1 Mallotus japonicus | reverse complement strand
TGTAGTTGTAGGACCTGGCAGCTTACAGGAATCCCTTGTTTGCATGCATGTGCAAGCATTCATTTTATGAATAGGGACAGTGCACACTATGTACATGCATACTACAGTGTTCAGAACTACATAAGCACTTATGCTATTGGACTGGAACCAACCAATGGGCCAAACATGTGGCCCAAAGCTGCTGGAAATCCAATTAAACCTCCCCACTTCACCAAGATGCCTGGTAGGCCAAAAATAAGGAGGAAAAGGGATGCTGATGAAGAACCAAAGAACATAACAAAGCTTCCAAGGAATGGACTCCAAATTACGTGCCAAGTTTGTTTTAAAGTTGGTCACAACAAGAGAACATGCAAAGAGAAGAACAATCCAGGATTTAAAAGACCTGACAAGTTTCCTGTAAGTATTTAAGTTGAACAATTATGATGTTAATTATTTTTTATCAATTAGAGTAGTTATAAAGATTCATTTTGTTGTTTGCACACTTAGGTGAGACCATCAAAACAAAGACCAGCAATATCAGTCCCAATGATGGATCACTCACAATCAAGTCAACCTCTCACAAGACAGCCTCAAACTAGTGAGAATAATGCTGGGCATCAAGTTACTAACTCAGGAAGCACCCTTTCACAAAGTCAGCATGGTTCCAAGAGGCAAGGGGCAACAAAGACAAAAAGTTCAAGTCAAAGAACTACTAGAAATGCTAATGTGAAGAAAAATGAGCTAAGACAGGTTATATTTCATAATAAACCTTGTTATTGAGTTGAATTTTTTGTGCATTTGTGAAGTTGGTTAGTGTAATTGACATATTTGTGTGTCAATGATAATAATGACAGGCGCGGAAAGGATACGGTCTTAGAGTCTTCAAAGGGACTGGAAACATTCATGTCAGGGTAAGATTGACAGTTTGATGTTAATTTTTTTGCATTTATAGCATTGAAATGGCCTAAGACATAAAATTACACTATGCACCTGTGAATGCAGATGCCTGCTGAAACAAGAGTTAGGACTGTTATATCTGCAGAAGCATCAACTTCCAAAGTTGCAAACTCTGCTCCCAATCGAAGACTTGGACATGGACGAGGACGAGGACAAAATGCAAGATCAAGTGTTATGATGAACTCCTCAGCAGGGGCTGTAGTTGCTGGACGAGGAATACAACATGGAAGTGGCATTTCAGTTGAAGGTACAAGTACTCAAGAGAGTACTGGACAGAAGTCTGCCCCTTAAGTTACAGCTGGAACTCACTTTTTTGTGTTTTAATGAAGATGATTATGTCATATTTTATGATTGGTAGCTACTTGTTAATTAGCTATCTAATGTGTAAACAACACTTATGCATACTGCTTCAGACAATATTATGATGAATATTATACATACTGCTTGATAGTATGCTTCAGTATGCTTTAGAATGTATGTTATCATATGTGACCTTTCTGTTCAATTACGAGTACTATTTCTTTCAATTATGGTTTACAGATGATTTTTTTCTCTTCTATCCATGCATATTTTCAAGTGCATTATGAATAGGTAACATCATAAATTTAGCACAAAATATTTTTACATTGATACATTAAGCTTACATCAGCTTCTAACATAAAATATTTGGACATTAATACATTAAGCCTACATCATCAACTTCTAACATAAAATATCAAACACATACTGCATAAATAGACGTCCATCCTAACACTTACAATTCGGGCAACATTTACTTTGTCCCACTAACTTGTACTTGAGGATACAAATACATGACCATAACAGCAACCATAAGCACCAGAATATAAATTTTCAATTTCTTCACCTCTTGCCTCAGCTTCTTGTTTTCAGCTGTCATCATCATGTCTATTCTTTGATACATTGCAAGCCTCCTCTCCATGTTATCATGTAAAGTGTCATATTCCTCTAAGGTTTTTTCAAAGTCAGCATTATTTTCTTCAAGTTTTCTTTCAGCAAACTTAACTTGCTCAGACATTCTCATCTCTACATTAGACAAAATCTTCACTGTCTCCTTATACCTATCTCTTTCAGCCTTAATTCACAAAAAAACTTGTTTTTGAGGTTCTGGAATTTCGGGATCAAGCCATCGAAAGAAGCCACAGTCATCATGCTACATTGCAAAACAAAATAATAATCAACACATATCACCATATATACTACTGAAATTTCTTCATCTTGCAGCAAAACATCAAATAAAAGAAAGTAAAAAACATGTGGCCCAAAGCATCATTAATGTTCCTTACCCTTCAAAACGGACACCTGTAGAAGCGGCGTCCAGGATTTTGCTCTGTCATAGATGTATAGACACTAGCAATAACCTCATGCCCACAAGACTTTTCTGGAATTGAGCTTGAATATGGAATTGTAGAGTGAGACGATCTGCCCCCTGATGGATATCTTGCATTAATGACTGACCTTGAGCTGCTACTTGCCATTTTCGATGTAAACCCTAGAAGAATAAGAAGAAGAAGAAGAAGAAGAAGAAGAAGAAGTAAGAAGAAGAAGAAGATGAACTATAATATAAAGGATTGAAAAATTAAAACGGTGAGTTTTTGCTCCTTAAACGCCCCGTTTTGACGTGGACAATAATGGGTATGATGTGGATTAAGTCACCAAGAGTTGCCTGACAGGTCAGCATTGGTTCACCGGATTCTGTGTTGGTGCTTCGAGTTGCCAATATATGATAGTTCATGTCCTAATTTGCCAAGTTTTAAATGTCGTGATTAAACTGCAAAAAGGTCTATAAGTCAGGAATTTTTATGCAAATAACCCTAATAATAATAATGCATGTTTTTTTTCCATTTATGTTACATATTTGAAAGATTAAAAATTCTTAAAAAAAATTATCAACTTCTATTATGAATTCTATTATTAAATTGATACTTAATTTACAAAATATCTTATGTTATGTTTGGATGCAAGAGATTTAAATATAGATTTACATTTCAATTAAATTTCTTATTTGGAACTAAATAAATTTTTATCTACGAGAATTTGAAATAAATTTACAAGGATTTTAATAGCTCATTTAATAAGAATTTGAAATGACGTTAAACTATATATTATTTGAAATCCTTATATTTGAAATCTAGAATTTCAAATTAAATACTTGCATTCAAACATATTTTTCTTAAATTTATCTATCCAAAAACTCATATGCTTTTAAAATCATTTTTCTTATCAATTTTTTTATTTATTTGAATTTTTTTACCTAAATCATTGGTATATAAAATTTACTCGACTTTTCTAACAAATTTAATGAGATTACGTAATTATTCAAAAACGGCAAAAATCTTCTAACAACTAATTCAATGTGACTGTGTATACCAGAACTCGAATTCGAGACGTCACTTAAGTGGAAACAACTTCTATTAGTTGATCCCAACAATTGTTGGTACGTAATTACTCAAATTTAAAATGTGATTTAAGAAAAATAATATTGTACCAATTGATCCAATTATTATTGGTTTTTATTTACTCAAATTTTAACAAAATCATATATATAGATACGGGATAACAATTTTTTTACATTAACAAATAAAAAAATTTGTAATCTAAGAATATGTTTTAGTTTTGTAGGGTAGTGGCTGAATAGATTTCCCTCCTTCCTAATTTCCGTTCGCAAACACGGTGTGAATTAAGGGCCGAACCGTTAATTAAACATCAAGCACAGCAATCACTGTCGCTGAGCACCAAAACGAAGTCGTTTTACATGCATTTCTCACCAAAAGAATGACGACCCCGGGTCCCGGATCCACCAGTTTGTCCAGACCACGATGGCGAGCGATATAAAAAAAATGGTGGCGGTGGGCTTGGTTTGGGGTTCCACCAACGCCTTAATCCGCCGCGGCGCACTTCTTTGGGACCAAAAATCCCGCAATTCGTTGCCAGAAGTCTCCAATAGACTTTTATCTTGGCTTAATCACTTGTTGAGTCTTGTATTATTTTGGCAATACTCAATTCCTTTCTTGATCAACCTATCAGCATCCGCTACTTTCTTTGCTCTCTTAAGCGACGCACCTATTTCTCTTGCTGTTCCCGTCACCAATGCTACAACTTTCGCCGCTACAGCTGTGTTCGGGATCCTGTTAGGTGAAAACACCCGAATTGGTCTCTCTTTGTTGGGTACGGGTTTCATTGTTATTGGTATTTGTCTCTGTATTACATGATGTCTTCAACTTTTTTAAGAACAAATTGTGTGTATTTGGTTTATCAACAATATTATTTCTTGAATTATTCAGCGTTTGCCCATGTCTGTAATTTTGAGTAATTTCTATTTATTTCTCGTTACTGTGATTTTTATTGCTGTTTAGGAGCTAATAAAGATGAAAACTTTGCCTGGATGTTATCTTGGCCTAGTAGTGTTGAATCTTGATTTGCATAATATGTTATGGTTTCTTAGTTTTTTGAAGCTTGTAAGGATATTGCATAACACTTTTTGATTTAAATTATAGCATGAGAACAACAAATTATTTGCTGAAACATGGTAGTAGCGAAGAATGAAATCAATATGATTGAACACGCAAAGAACGAATTATGGCAAAAGAATTTTCTCAGTTTGAAAAACCAGAGCTGCCGCGTCTTTCAGTATTCTCTAGGGACCACCGCAGTAGGTACCCTGCATTTTAGAACTGTGGTTTAAAGCATTCCGGTGGAAACTGTCCGTTGAATCTTTTAGCATCCTTGCAGTAGTCGTAGATCATGTAGTTATCTCTTACCCACTTCATCTGACCCAGTTTGGCATAGCTCAATTGGCTGTATGTTGGCAATGTCCACCAGTTACCAGGAGTTTTGGCAGCACATTCACTGATGCTCACTGGTCCATTCCACTTGCATGCCCTTGGCCTAAAAGTGCGGTATGTTGCTATGAAAGGTGCACTATTCCAGTCAATCTTCACTAGTCCACCTCTGGTTGCCCAGTTATCGGCATTCCATAGACTAGAGTATACTCTCATCCCTTGTTTGTTTGGATAAGCTATGCCCTCATTCTCGTAGTTACGGTAGACACGGATTGGCACACTGTCAACGTACCACCTGAAATTGCAAAGATGGATCTTAAGTGTTGTTATTATTTGGCTTTTAAGTAGATGGCTCGACTGGAGCATGTTGGAAAATAAGCTCTGAGAGTTATTGACAATGATACAATTCAGTGTGTTTTAGTAAGACTGCAAGTGAACGTATTTTTCTGATACAGAAGTGAGGAAGTGGCAATGAGAATATTGATGTGCGATAGTTTTTTTTTTTTAAAATGTTTATTTAGATTTTTTTGAAACTCATGCTTCTCTCTCGGGTCAGAACGATGGCTTAAGGATGACAGTAATTAAATCATTAGAGATATTAGCTACGAAGTCTGCTAACTTACACAACTTCAGAAGGGTTCCAATGAATGGTGTAGTTGTGGAAATCGGCAGTGGGGTCGAACCAGGGGTGGAACTGCTGCTCCCTGCTTCCATTTCCTTGGGTATAAATGTTTGTGTGGATGATGTATGGTTGTCCTGAGACATTACCTAAGAACTCGAAGTCTATCTCATCATGCCTGTCTCCGGTAGAGGATACCTGCTTAATGCAAAATGTTAAACACTTGTAATCATATCCAAGGCTGCAAGAGGGGTTTTCTTCCCCTTTGAGAAAAAAAGCAGTTCTTTTGATCTTTTCCAAGGCCCTGCAAGGCGCATGTTAGTCAAATTATTGGACTTACATAGTATGCTGTTACTGTTCCAGCTGAGTTTCCAGGTACCAACTTCATTAACATTTGAATGCTTCCAAACAGAAATGATCTCTTTGATACAATACCAGAACCTAAAATCAGAAGTAATGGTTTTATTGAATTTGATAACTGGTCCTCATCATGTGCCTAGTTACAATGTAAAAATCACAGAGAACCTGAAATGATGAAACATTTAATCTGATGATGAACGCTGATCAGATATTATTACCTGATGTTTGATCCAATACAAGTTGAAGCTCATCGCCATTGCCCAGAATTGCAGAATGCTGAGCACCCCAGTAGAAATACATGCTCTTGGGGAAATTGGCATCAACCGGATTCAGATGGAATGCTATTACAAACATGAATAGAACTACCAACAAAGCTTGTAAACCCGCCATCTCAACTCCAATGTGATTTTTTTTTTCCGTTTTTACCAAAAAGCTCGAGTTGAAATAAATGGGATGGTTTGGTCCATGTTTTGTGGTTACTTTATATAGATTATAGCCAGCAGATACACCTGGCTAGTTCAGAAGAACTTTGATTTTTTCTTCTTTAATTTGATTTACATATTGACTGTTTCATTACATTTGACATTCATATAAAAAATTAAACAAAATACTTAATGTTGTCAGCAAAGAAACATATATTAATGGAGGTCACAAGTTATGCTCTTCATGAGGTTGATATTCACAGATATAGTTTGTGCCCAACCCACCTAAAACTACGCACATGTATTTTTGTTTCAGAATTTATTTAATTAGATGCAACCTATAAGAATGTTTAGTTTGAAGAGTTCATAGGGTGAATTATACGTACAAAAATATACATTGCATAAAAGTGCTTCATATTCAACTTTTGATGGACGAGAACGTTTGATAAATTGAGCCAAGCTGGGACGCGGTTGGAGTAGGAGAAAGCACAAGTCGTGCGCGAGACTAATAATGACGCCCCTGAATGGGAAGACGTCAAGCCAGCTGTGACATTGACGTGCTTGCGATGACAATATTGTGAACTGTAACAGCATTATATAAGTCGTTTTGTTCATTGAACTCACTTGTTATTGCCTATAAATACAAACTTTTGCTTCAATGGGACAAATATCTCTGCGAGAAATGTCCCTTCTTTTTGCATTTTTTATCGTGACTCGTAGAGTTGGGCACCTTTTGTAGATTATATTAGATTATAGGATTATGGAATACTACTACACAAATACCAAATATGTAGGCATTTTTTTGTTGTTTTTATCTTTTTACATAAAATGGGAAAGCTGGTAATCTACCATAGCACGAGAAGCAACTTTGCTTACATTTTTCAACCTTAAGGGATAGACCCTTTGTGAGTACTGCTCTTTATCCCTTTCCAAACTATCATCAGCAGCAGAACCCAAAGGGGAAAAGGCATAAAAAATAAATAAATAGAGAATCACTGAGAGAAAGAAATACAGAATCAAGACCGCTTAGGAATTAGCTTCACTTGATGATCTTCACCCACTTGCTAACGCTCGGCACGCCTCGGTAAACAGCTGAGAGCATATAATACCCAGGGGGAGCAATGATGCCTCTTGGTGGTGCCACGGCGGTAATGTCGTGTAATCCTAGTAAAGGAAGGCTCGTTACTTTCTTCAATCCCAAGTCGATGAGTCTTTGATTCATTGAAACTCCATGGGTAGTAAACGCAGGAGCATACATTGTGACTCTCAAATCTTTCTGCTCGACTTGGACGCCTTTTAACTTTATTTGGACTTTAAAATCTGTGGCATAAATAATCAAGGGGGGAACAAGCATAATCTCTGGTTTTTGAGATGCAAGATTTGGATTCAAGTAAGGTGGGGAGTATTTCTCGATTCTTAGCTCAGTTGTGAACATTGCATCATAAATATAGCCATTATTTGTGTTACTGCCGCCTACTAAAACTTTCCCATCTGGTAGAACTGCAGAAGTTGAATGGTACATTCTTGCAATCTTGGAAGGTGCTAGCTCGGTAAATCTTTGACCCCTTTCGGCTCTAGGTTTATATAAAACTGGAGTGAAATTTGGTTCTCTTGCAAAACCCCATCCTGAAGCTCCTCTTTTAGCACCATTCAGCAAAAGAACATCTCCAGTTGGAAGAAGCATCATATCACCCATAATACGAGGTGTTGGCATGAGTTCTCTCCTCCAAAGAGGATCTTTATCCGTGATTTTAATTCTTGCACAATCTTGAAGTGCAGTATAGAAAATCTTTTTCTGAGCCTTAGAATATGCATCTCTGTGTGCTGAACCACCACAAATCAGAACTTCTGCTGGGATCGTTCCTTGATTCTCAGCGTGAAGTTTTATTGGAAGGAGAGCGGACATGCCGGAGGCTGGATAGTTGCGGTGGCCACCGGGAAGCACTGGGAACTCGCGGACGATCTTGTTGGTTTTTGTGTCGAGCAAGACCGAACGGCTGTTGGCGAAGATGAAAACGTTGCCATCAGTAGATAGGAACACAAATGGGTACAAATTGTTCTCCTCCGGGTCGCTCGTTTGGCGAAGGAAGTCAAAGAAGTAGGGTTTAGCATTGGATTTTCCTTCTGCCGGAATGTACTCGTAGCTGAAAGCATCACGACCGCCGACTACAATATATCCGCCGTCTGGCAATGTTGCTTGTGTGGAGTACCTTGAATGGCAAGGAACCAAAAAATAAAATTTAATTTATTGTGGAAATTCACAGGACGTCTTAATTAATTGAACATGTGATCATGAAAATGAATATGAAAATACCATCTTCGATCAGCAAGTGCTGTTGGATACTCTCTCCAAGTGCAGCCTAGGCATCTCCCCAGGTATCTAACAGTATTTGCACCACCTTGGTACCCACCAGTGCTCACTAGATTTCCATTAATGTCCAGACCTCCTGACGAGCACCAAGTATCGGTATGGAGCTGCCATGAATGAAATTCATTCTATGTAGTTAGGTTTCACAATAGTTTACTAAATTAAAAATTATTTTGTGTGGAACTTTTCAGTATTAAAAAAATTTATTATGAAATCTTTACTTTTTTTTATAGTGAATTCAGTTCTTTTTACCTTGTAGAGGTAAAAATTTTAAAACAATTATTCTATTTTAATGTAATTGTATTACGATCAATTTCAGACTTCGCTTACCATAATATAAACTATTTAATTCAATAATTATAATATATTTATATTTATATACCTCGAGAGGAGTAAGCTTTGAGGTGTTGATGTCAAAAAAGACGGAATGAGCCCAACAATCTTTAGCGCCTGTAGTTTGGTTAACAATACGGCATTCACTACTAGGCAAAGGGATTTCAGATTTCTTCCAGATGGTGGCGTCGTACATCAACACTTGGTCAATTTTAGGAAGCAAAATTGCATGCATAGCGGAGACCCCAGAATTCTGAGAAACAAGCTCCCATTCACCTTTATATCCAGGATCAACCGGAGAATCGGAAGCAGCAGGAGCAACAGCATCACTAGGCTTTCCTGTGCCTTTGACAAGGGGAGTACCGATATCATCAGGAACTTGCATATTCTTATAATCAAGAGGATTCCCAAAAGGGTCTCCAAACAATTCATGAGGGCCTAAAATGTGTTTCTGGTTGAAATATTTGTAAGCATTATGGTCCATCCATATCTGGGCAGAGCCAGAAACAAACATTAGACGAAGAAGAATGAGAGCCTTAATTATTAATATTTTGGCTGCCATTTAAAGAAGAAAAATTATTTGTTATGAATACAGACACACACAGAGTCTGCTAGCTCCAGTATCTCCTCGAGGAAGACTTTCTTCTTTTTTCTCCCTAATTCACAAGCCTTGCTTTGTTCGGACAATTTATAGATGAAATCTGGTTCGTTAATGAAGTATTGCAAAAATAGAGAGGCGTTCCTTGTTTAGAGAAGAGCCGCACGTAAAGTGTTGCATATTGTACCAAAAAACAAACATTTTGCATCGAGTTTCTGTATGGTAAAAGAGTAACGAGCGAGTTTGATTAATTAAATAAAATCATTGATGGACAAAAGATTTGTTTTATTTTACTGTTCTTGTTTCTGTCTTGCTATATAGTTGTTGTGTTGTGTTGTGCTGTGCTGTGCTGCCGCAGTTGTCAACTCAACTTTCCAGGCTAGCTATTTTGTATCTTCAGTAATAATTTGCATTGCAAATTGCATTAATTTTAATTAATTTAAGGGAAATGATTTGTGTCACCACGACACAATTACTGTTTTGTCCTTAGTTTAATTTTTTTTATTTGATTATTAAAATTTTTTTTACAGATTACGGGTGTTTAAATCCTTATACGATGTGTTCACCCTTATGTAACTTAAGTTTTAGATTAAAAAAAAATTACGAAAAATTGAATTTCAAAAAAATAAAATTCAAAAAAAAATATGAGGGGTAAGAAGGTAATTGTTGCTACCATCAACAATATTATTCATATCGATGGTAGCTATATGTATCATTATCCTTAATTTAATTTCTCATGGAGAAAAAAATAATGAAAATAATTTAAATTTGAATCATATATTATCCTAGTTGCCATTGTTCTATAATGACTTAATTTCAAATGTCTTGATTTTTTTTTTTTTAAAAGGAAAGATTTCTATCGGAAAAATGGAAAATATTTCTTTAAAAAAAAAATGAAAGTAGCAGCATTTCAACCATATGCATTTACATCATTGTTTGTTTTTAAGCTTGATTTTTGAGTCATTTTCTCAAAAAACTTTATCTATAAGTAGTTAATTATAGAATTAAAATAAGTAAATAAAAAAAAGGTAACAAAGCATATTGCTTTTTTTATTGGAAAAATTATAAATTTGGTGTTTCAACTTTTGTGATTTTTCTATTTGAGTGTTTAATTTTTTTTTTTTTTTTTTTACAATCAAGTATCTAAACTTTGGAAAAACATATCAATGTAGTGTCTCTAACTGATTTAATGTTGACTGGATGCTCAGTCAGATCAAACAGGATCCACTTTTATCCCAGTCATTAACCATGTCATTTTCCACATGTGTTGCATTATTTAAAGGATAAAATTACCCTTATTCAGTCACCCTTTATACCTGCAGCGGAAGTTAATGTTGAGGTTATTTTTGTCAATTCATAATCTTTAATAAGGTTAATTTTATCCTTTAAATAATGCAATATATGTGGCACATGACATGACCAATAACTGGGATAAAAATAGGTCATGTTTGATCTGAGTCAGCACCCAGTCAACATTAAATCTGCCGGAGACACTACATTAGTATGTTTTTCAAAAGTTCAGATACTTGATTGCAAAAAAAAAAAAAAGTTCAAACACTCAAATAGAAAAACCACAAAAATTGAGACACCAAATTTGTAATTTTTCCAAAAAAAATATTAATGACATTAGTTAATGTAGAAAAGAAAAATGAACTTCATGCTCACCTTAACCACATTTCAAATTTAAATCGTAATTAGTATCGAGCTGAGTTTTGTTGATATATTGTCAATTTCGACTCTCAAACTTTAAATTCGAACTCGTTCAAGTTTTTCTTTTTAAAATTTGAGCTCAATTTGATTAAATAATTCATATACTCTACCTTAACTCTATTAATTATATAAATTTAAAATTTTTAAAATATTTGAATTTGAGTGCTCAACTTGGCTTTTTAAGATATTTTTGTAATTATATTAAAATAAAGGGGGTTTTTTACCTGTTTAGGGTGAAAAGAAATTTTATTTCCCATTTTAGGGTGATTTCCAAAAAATTTCTAACTTTGGGGTAAAAAAATAATTCAAAAATTAAAAAAAAAATCAAAGAACTAGTCCGCCACTTAATGTGGCGGAAATGCTAGACGACAATTCATTTCCGCCAATTAGACTGGCGTTAATGATTAAAAAAATAAATAAATAAAAACTGTCAAGCGGACATAATGAAAACAAAAAAATTAAAAAAATTTCAGATGCCCGCTAGTTGAACGGGCAGACATTAGTAAAAAAAAAAATCAAATGTCAGCCAGTTACATTAGTTTTTTTTAAAAAAAAAAAACACAGATGTTCATTTGTGCCCAAAACTATATACTACAAGTTATATTTAGTAAAATTCGAATAAGATGCTCAAACTGAGGTTACATCGAAGTTTCCTCCTACAGAGAAAAACCGAAAATAGCAAGATACCATACCCTTTAGCAGCAAA
>CATIWK010138261.1:0-12691 GCA_949634005.1 Mallotus japonicus | reverse complement strand
TTTTTTTTTTACTTCTTATTTTTGTTGCAATGCTGTTTTCTTTAGTCACTATTACATTCTTATTGAACCTGGAATCATTATTCTGCAGTTTGTGGAACTCTGAGGATAAGAAGAGCCCTTAACCTGTAAGTAAAGCACATCTCTTAAAGAGACACAATTAATTGACATGTACATTCTTATATATTAAATTTCATTTCTCATGATTTTTACTTGTTGCAGGCTTATTGTATTATGTTGGATCCTGACTGCTTTATGCTGGCTATTCTTTGGGTTGTATTTCTTCTTAGGAGAGTAAGTCAAGTCCATGTTCCCCATTTTCTTTGTTTTATGCATGCACTTTAGGAACTAAAGATGTACGGAAACTTCAGAAAACTTTTTCAAATATTTTAGGATTGAATTCGCAAATTTGAAAAATTAAAAACCCATTTTTCAGCTTGAAAACATTTTTTTTAGTTTTATTTCCCAAATAAAAAAAATATACTTTTTAAATTAAATAAAATCATTTATAATTATATTATTAATAGATAACAATAAATAATTTTTAATTTTTAATATTTATATATATTTTATATTTCTAATTTTCAATGTTGACATGTTTCTCATATTTGCATTTTCTATGTTTTTAAAAAGTCGATTTAGTATATCCATTCTTACATTTTTTATTTTCACATTTGAGTTTCCGTTTAAAACTATATATAAGTTGAATTTTTCTAAGTACCACCACAAAAATTTGCCAATTTTCAGGTTCTCAAGTGATACATGTACAGCTCTTGAAAACTTTCAAAAGAATCCTTACAACAACAGCTTGAGTTCAATCGTTCCTTGCGACGAATTGCTTAAAGCAAGACCAACCTTGACTGATGTCAGTGCAGGGATCTACGACATTGTCAATCAGGCAGGTTTCATCATAAATTTCAATTTCAGATTAGCAGGATCAACCTGTCTCATTTCAACTAATGTTTTGTCTGAATATTTCAGGTGAATGCAAATATTTCAGCAGTACAAGTGTGCAACCCTTTCTCAGGACCACCAGACTATCAGTACCAGGCAGATAATTGTCCTGATAACACAATCCAAATCGGAGACATAGCGAAGGTACTTCGAAATCAGCAGCATATATTGTGTTAATGTTTATGCCTGAACAATTATGTGTTGTAACTCACTTTGTCTCCTTCATTCCCTGAAGATATTGGAGCCACTTGCATGTTCTGATTCGAACAATGCAACGTGTACTAGCCGCGGACAATTCATATCGATGAATGATTTCAGAATAATTGAAGACTCCACAGCTTCAATTCAGAACCTGCTAAATGTGTATCCGAGTATGGAAAGCCTGGTAGAGTGCCAATCAGTGAACGATGCATTTTCTGTAATACTTGCAAACCACTGCAGACCATTGAAAAAATATGTTCGGATGACATGGGGATCAATGCTGTTTCTATCATTAAGCATGATGTTTTTGGTCCTGATTTGGACAATTCAAGCTCATCATGAGAAAGAACATCATTCTTCAGATGGTTCTGTTAAGCCGCATTCGACAGCCACGAGTAGAATGGATTCAGGAGAAAGAAGATTGGTGGAAGATAGCTCCAGTCATGCTTAGTTTAGTATGTACATAACCATTCTTTTTTTTTTTTCAAGAAATTATACTCTTCTCGGAAAGTTCAATGCGCAGGCAGATTTACAAGATTTGTAGGATGAAGATTTAGGTGGGTATATATACATCAACAATACAAGATACAAGAAGATTACAGAAATCAACGACGTCATTCAAAGATTGATATTCTTCAGGATGGAAAGGTGAAGAAACTTATAGAGAATACAATTTTTTTTTTCATAGGGAAGTCAACACAGATTTTGTATAAGGCAGGGGATCAAACCCCTTGTAGATTGAATGATTGATTGTCTAAACAATAATATAATATGTCTATTTTTTTTAAGGATAATGTTAGTTCTTGTGCCCCGATTGCTATAGTACATCACTGAGCGTGACAAATTATAGAAATACTTCGTGTTTTTTATAATTGTATAGATAAATAAATTAGTTTATAAGTTATAGATGTTTAAATCAAGGCATAATGAGTTCATCCAGTTTATTTTAGATTCCATCATTTTAAATAAATTATTAAAAAATATTAAATCATGATACGACCGAAAGAAATTTATAGAGAATAAAAAGTTTAGATGTTATTTAAAATATTTATTCTTATGAATCTACTAAATTCAAAATTTTTATAATTTTTCAATAATTTTATCAATCTTAATATATTTAAAAATTTATAATTTATAATTGGATAATTATTTTTAATCATTAAATTATTAAGAAAGTAAAAGACTAAAGCAACCTTAATAATTTTTCTGAAAAAGCAAACACATAAAAACTTATCTTATTTTTCATCTTTACATAATTTTATATATGATATAAATATTAAACTCATCTAAGACTAATTAAATTCTTTTTATTTTTAACTTAATTTATTTCTAATATTTGATATAATTAAAATTGTAAATAAACTAATTTTAGCATTACTTAACCACATAACATTTTTTAAGCTTATACAGATATTGATACCTTTAATTTTACATACAAGTTAATATTAATTTATAACATGATATACCTCAGTAAATTTTTTTTTTAAATTATGGATATTCAAAATCTATTGAACTCTAACTAATTTATATCCATTTTTTGAACATGACCATAAAGACGGTATAAATCTCTCAACAACTAATCTAACATAATAGTATACACCATGATCCGAATCTCAACTATTGCTTAAGCGAGATTAGCTCTTATCAGTCGATTCCAGTAGTGTTTGGTCAAAATTTTATTTTTAATAAGTTAACAAAAAATAAAAAATTATGATTTGGGTAAATATTAGATGAGGGCCTAAGATTGACATGTTACGCAAAGTCTGAGGGTTTTCATGTAATTGACCATAAATAAATACAGCAACACAAACTCAAATTTTAATAAAGTCATTCTATCATTCTACAATTTATATAAACGCAATTAAAACAGTTAAATTACTACTAATTTAATTACAATCATTAATAAATTTTATAGTTATTAATACATAAAAATGATCAACAATTATAATTAAATAAAAATAAATTAAGGGTCTGTTTGCACAATACAAACGGTTTTCACCGTTACAAGAGCCATTTTAGTAAGTTCAAAAAAACCCAAATTTTAAAAATCAGTTGCCAAAACAAACAGAGTGAAAAAAAAAATGGAAGAATTGAGAGCTCGCATGGAAGAGATAGTGAAGTTTGTTCTCAATTCTTATATTAATCAAACCCTAGAATTCGATTTATGCCTCTTAAAAGACTTTTGCTCCAATCTTCTTAGAGACGACCCAGACGGCTCCGTTTCACTCCCCATTCCCAGCAGTACCAACGGTAAATTACTACCCAATTTGTTGTTGTTTTTTTTTAATTCAATTTGTTTCGGCTCATTTGTATAATTTCAATAGTTGATTTGAGATGTATTTTAGTTAGTTGTTGTGTTTGGGAAGCTCATAATTGTGAAACTCAATTCTCTTTTGACTCATATTTTGCTTGCAAAGTCTAGAAATTGCCAGAATTCGGTTCAATTTGGATTGTATTTAGTGAATTCTCATGTTTGGGAAGCTAATAGTTGCTTGCTAGATTTTAGTTCTTTGCATGTTTGGGAAGTGTTTTGAAAGGAGTTCAATTAAAATGTATTTTTGCAAATGATTTATTTTTAAAAACAAGGCGTTTTGAAAGAAAGTGCCAATTTTGGGAGAACTATTAATTCTTGAATGTCATTTTTCTCCAAATAAGGTTCTTTAATTTAAGGTGTATTATCTTGCTTTGTTCTCAAATACAGGTTCTTTCCAAGGAGTGCCTGAATACCCATTATTTAAACGTCTATCTTCAGCTTTGTACCACTCCGTAATTTCTGGGTCATTTTGCAAGACATATGATAAGTTAGAATTCATCAATGAAGATATTTCCTTGAAGCAGAAAGAAGATCAGTGGAATAAGTTAATCATAGAAAAAGGATCTGAACTAATAAATGTAGGTAGAGAAAGGGACAGAATTGGTTGCATCATTACCCCGTTTACCTTTTTTCTGATATGGCTGTTGATGACTCAGTTTGTTTTGCAATTTACAAATTGGCATTTGTCAGGTTTTGAAGGCTATGTTTTTTGAACTTCATGTTCAGGAGCCCTTTTTCTCATTGTTGAAAGGTATCACTATCTGTTTTTTTTTTTTTTGTAGGTCTCTTTAAGTTCTTATCAACTGCCAGGAAAAAAAAAGGTTCAGTTTCTTATGTAATTATTTATTCAGCAAAATATTATTCTCAGTGATGTGGATTTTGTTCAGATGGCATTAAGACAATCGAAGGAAGGTGTGCTGGTGGAAATTACAGTAGGTATTGCTTACATAATTTTCATAGTTATAAGTGAAGCACCATATGCTTCTATTTTCACGCATGATTTATGTACTCTTCAGCTTGATCCATATATATATACACACACTCACATATTGCAAGATGTATACTTGTATGTTGATATAGGAGGCTTACATATGTGTGAGTTTTCAAATGTTATTACCAAAACACTGGAACATCTGTATATCAAAATTAGTAGTTTAGTTATAATATTCTGACCAAATTTAAGCACATGAATTTCGAAATTATGTACAACCCATTGAAACATTTAAATAGATTGGTAACTAGTTTAACAGTATGCCTGGTCTATGAATTTAATAATTGTCTCCCAAGCTTTGTTCAGGAACGGGGTGCAACGGGTTCTTGACGTGCAATGCATATTTCATGATCATGCATCCCATAACTCCACTCCTCTCCTTGTTTAGTGTTGGCTTAAGATAAAGTTTGGATTATCATTAGTTCATGGAAAAGTAAAAGAATCAGAGTAGACTGTGTAACCTGATATTAAGTTTTAAAAGACATAAAAAAAAAAAAATGGTCAAAATTGTAAATGCAGATTTTTGTTGACATGAAAGCAAAAGACATGAAGTCAAAATTTTGGAACATGTATTTTTGTTTTCTGAACAATAGCAATCTTGTTTCGTGATGTTACACTATGATCCTTCATTGAAGTTAAACCTAAACAATAAAAGGCTTATGTCTGATTGATTCATCTAGAGGGCTAGGATCTGCAAGACAAACAGAACCAACAAGCTGCGATTATCAAGTTAGGATAGACTATAGAGAACCAACTAAAGATGAGGGGTAAAGGTATGGTGGTTTGGTTAACTTAGGGTTTACTTGTTACCTTCGTTTATATATTGGTTTTCTAGGGTTTGAATGGATTGGCCTTTGATTTCACTTGGAGCTTTCTCTTTAGTTGGGTCCTCATACTGTTCACATGGCCCTATTCCTTGGTTGCATGTGACTTGCTTAGCAAGTAAAGTTTGTGGGTCGGTTACATGTCCTTTATCGATCGTCACTGTGTTCTTGTTCATGAGGCTCTATTCTTTGGTCACCCAAGCCCTATTTAGCAAGTTGAATCTGTAGGTAAGTTTGGTTTGGGTGGCATGTCCTTGGTTTGTTGTCACTATGTACTTGTTCATGTCGCTCTGTCTGTTCTTTGGTTGCCCATGCCTTGTTCAACAAATCAGGTCCGTGGGTCCATTTGGTTTGGGTAGCAGTTTGTGGCCCAGTTTGGCTTGGCCTGGCCCATTCAAATTATTTGGGCCCTGTTACCACCCATCATGCATTTTGGAATCTTTTACAACTTGATTATCATGGACGATGGCCAAGCCGCTGAGGCGATGGAGTCCTTAGGAGATTCTGGAGGTCATTTTTAGTACTTACATTTGGCAATGGTAAATTTGGAATAGTTAAAAGAAATGCTTTTACCTACTTGTGTATATGCTCAAATATTATTGTCCTAGTGGGTTTTAATATATGGCTTCATGACCATTTGATCTTCTCTTTTGTTCATGAATTTTGTCAATTTACTTGTTTCTTTTGTTGTTAGGATTGAGCCAGGAGCTTTACTTCTTATAAATAAAAGTGTAGTGCTTGAAGTTGAGGTGATAACCTGTTTACGAATTTTTTTTTTTCCATTTTCAAATGACCTTATGTAATTTCACTAATTCACAGGACGTCCATCAATATCCTTCATTTTTGGAGATGTTGGGAGCAGAAAGTCTTTCAAAAGTCCTTCCTGGGGTTACAAGTATAGAAGAAGGTGATAATGCTTTCACTAGATATGTTGATGTCATATCTGGCCAGAAAATGGATGCTCTTATATGAGACATGAATGGGATAAATGACAGAGGTTTATAGTTGCTATGCGTTAAACAGACCGACACTGCTGGACACTAAGAAAATTCAAAGTCATTGATGAGGTCTTGGATTTCTTTCAGTGTTGATCAATTAGAGTTTCGGTAGAGGACAGTAGTTTAGAAGTTTTTTGACGTTAAGTGTAACATCTGGTTGAAAGTCAAAACATTAGAAATGAGGTTAAATATGTAGAATTATTAATGCCATTATTGAACCAATTTCCAAGCAGTACTTTTGTGAGCTTTCTCTTTTCTACTTTTTTCTTCTTTTCCTCTATGCCTTTTTTTTTTTTGGCTACCTCCATTCTTCTTTCTCCAAATGCACTGGAAACAAACTTTTGAATTTGCCATCATCAACCTCTCTTTTTGTCTTTATACTCCTGATTCTTGCAACAAGTCTTTGAAATTCTCATATTCTATCTTTGAACATCAGTGTTAATGAATCTTGAACATGTAGCAGTAGTTGGTGGACTAAGTATCCATAGTTTTTTGAAAGATGTCATAAATGTAAATAAATAAGGTTCACACAAAGGAAATGATTTGTCATTCTTGAGTTCATTCCAAGAGAATCTAATGTTAATTATTTTTGTTTTGTTACAATGACTGAATGATTGGTGCAAAAGATACTTTCTGCAGTGATATCAAATGGACTGGAATTTTTAAAATCCCATTTGTAATATTCTTTGGAACAATTTTTAATGCTCAATTATTAGTTTTTTTTTCATTTTAAGTTTTCCCCTTATTTTTTTTCTTTTTTATTAAAACTATTGAAAATACTATTTATTTTGAGTGCATTCCTGAATATGTAAGATTTTTTTTGCTGGACATTTAATGTTTAACACTACGGAATTATGGCATTCCAGGTGTAAAAATCTATAGGAAGTTTTACACAGAAGAGGAGGAAATGTCCAATGGTGTCCTTGCGATCTGTGTGTCAAAATTCCCTTCTCAGCCATACTTGACTTTGGCTAACATGCTGTCTGTGAGTTGCTCGCTGAACTGTTATTATTTGTATGCTGAAACACATAAGAAAATTAAGTTGATCTATGAGGACTCTTCGATTTTTCTATTATGTAAATTTAAGGTGCTAATTTTATTGATGCTAAATGATAAGGCATTAGTCATGTAGGTCAATTACATGTGCTTCAGAATTAGAATGTTTGGGTTATGCTGCAATTTTTTAGATGCTATGCAATGGATGCTAAATGATAATGTATTAGTTATGTAGGTCAAATTTTATGTTCTTCAGAATTAGAATGCCTGGATTATGCTGTAATTTTAAATGCTATGCAATAAATCCGTGAAATCTTATATTTCTAAGGAATACAGAGGTCAATGCAATTGTGTACACATATTTATTGAATGTTCACAATGTTATAGGCTGTAAAAGATGTATTTTGTGGCATTCAGTCTTGCAAGATTTAGGAAAATTGGAGTGAGTTTATTGGCAGTCATCAATGTTGAGTTTATCCAAGTTATTTTTAAGTAAATCCTATGTTTGCCATAAACATGGACAAGTTTTCTTATTTTTAGCTGGTTGTTACCAAATCCTCATTGTCTGTAGTAGTGTTTAAGTGCAGAGGGGATTTTTGAAAGGTAAGCAGAAAATTAAGAAAAAGGTTTTGAGTTTCCTTTAAATTCATGGTTCTCTGTAACATGCCTTTAATAAGAGATCAGAGGGTTCTGTATTAATGAGCCCCTATTGTCTTGTAATTTTAACTTGAATTATCCCATAACTAAATGTCAAAAAGCTTGGGACCATATCAGCCCTGGTTAGTTTCATTGTTCTGTTGGACAAATATTTATATTGCATTTAAGCTTGTTGAGCTATATGATCTGGAAATTGCAGATTTTTTAGGTGTTTTTGTCCTTTGTCTTTCTTGGTTTATGCTTTCATATTTACAATAAGTGAAGCATATTGTCCACAATGTGGCATTCTAAATTCCTTACAGTTTAGGATGTTTTTCATTGTAGTGGCAGAAAATGAACATAATCATTTGATTTCATAGCAAGGAATCTAGAATTCAACTTTTGTTGACTTCAGGATGCAATTTCATTTGGGTAGAACTGTGAATTAAATTTTTAAAAAAGGGCTAAACAGTCCAACGTAGTCCATCTCACAGCTTGACAAAATAGGATTTGCAATTAGTCTTTGCATCCACCATATAAGTAAATGATTTTCTAGATTCTTATAGAACGTTATTAAGGAAATACTTATGAGCTATGCCAAAATTCATGGCCATGTATGCATGTAAAATTATTGATTTTTTTTTTCTTTTTGCCAAACTGAAACTGTGGACAAAATTTAATTTCAAAAATAATAAAAAGCCAGGTTTGAAGGATATTAAATCGCGGATATTATGTTATTTCCTAAGATGCATATTGTTTTACATGGGAAAAGTTACAAAGATTTTCTAAGTATTAGACTCATGCTATTGCTATTAAGAAATTTTTGGAGGTAAGCAGAAGGTCTAAGAAGCACAAGTATTTTCAATTAATTTGCTTTTCTTAAATGCTTGTGCATAAGCGTACATACTGAATTTGATTATATTAAGTTACGTCATTGGCTTTTACAATTGGAAAAAAAAGTAACTTAGATCATTAGAACATGATGTTTATTTATGCTTAATTGTGCATGCTCTTTTTTCTTGTTCTCTCTGAGGTACTTATCATCATTGAGGCTGATCTTTGCTTGATTGTCACAATTAGGTTTGTTTTGATGCCGGTATCACTGTGTTGCTTTTTTGCCCCAGACCTCCAATCACTGCTCTTTTTAACACAAAATCAGGAATCTTGAATGACTTCCCAACTAGATGAATGCCCTATGAAAAAAGGGTATATGCTAAATAATGATAGCTGCTTCCATGTTTTTGATCTAGGGATTGGGTTACATTGGCATTCAAAGTCTTTTGGGCATTGCACATACTGCTGGAACTGTTTCTGATGCACTACCTCCATCAAGATCGACTCTTATTTCATCCTTCTCATTACCATATAGTCCAAATGTAAGACTACTGTTTGCAGTTCATTGCTTCTGGATTTTGTTTATGTTGGGAGAATTTGTCATTGCATTTTTTCACTTGGTTGGTGTCCTGTCATTAGACATTTTTTTTCTTTGGTAAAAAAATTAAGCATGTGGAGTTGGTAAATACAAGAATTTGCTTCAGTAAAGATTTTTTATTACAGTATTAAAGGCAAAAAAAACACTTAAGAAATTTGTTATAGTGCCAGATTGTGGAAATTTATTACAGATCTAGGAATGGTAGAAATAGTTCTGTTTGGTGCGAACATATTAAGATGTTAGTTAGTTCTTCCATTTTTTATTTTTTTTTTGGGTAGAGATCCATGAGATTATTATTTTAATAAATAATTCTGGTGGGACATTTTAACATAAGGACCCAAATGACAATACCGAGAAATTGGATATATTTATTCTATTCTGAGTATAAACTTCATGCTTTCTATCAAATATTTTTTTTAAAAAAAAAAATACAGACCTTTAAGTTCAAAGACCTGTTCAGGCATTCTTATAATTTTTACGAGCTTGATTTTGTTAAAAACTATATCTTATAAATTATAAGTGAGTTTTCTTCTTTCTTGGCTTCAGGTCAAAGGTAGTTCCTTAACGCATGGAGCAAGGGCATTGGCAAAGCATTCTGAAAGGAGTGCCAGCAATCACTGGGGTATTCTAGATGGAAGTGGTGAGTGTCTAGTGCAAATTCTTAATTTGGTCTATCAGAAAGAAATCCTGATTTCATTATATTATGTATATGTTTGCTGCATGTGTAGCATCTGTTGCTTCTTCCAGATGATGTTCCTATATGTTGTCAACTGTTAATGGGTGACTTTATATTTTCATGATAAGCAAAATAAAAGAAGCCTAAGTTAAAAACCATCATCAACCTGATTGCCACTCGACCAACTTGTCATCTTCTTTAGCATAATTACTGCCATAAAATCACACTTTAGCACTTGCTGCGAGCATTACCACTGCCAACCTGTCATTGCTATTAAAATGGTGCTTATGTGCCACCAACTTGTAGCTGCGATTTGCTTCAAATCTCAAATCATTTTAGAGCAATAGCTTAAATCATGATGCTTAAAAACTACAACCAATTCTTCTCCGCCAGCACTAACGTAGGGAGTGCTGTCCCTTCATAAAGGATAAATTGTCCATGTTTGACACTCCTTTGACATAGACACGTGTCTGTACTGATGTAGTTTTTTTTTTTTAATCATATTTTTATTCTAGGGTACAGCAGGGATGTGGCTAAATTACATTTGAAACGTGCCATGGACAAGTTTTTAGGACATGGGAGGTCAAATTTGAAGTTTCAAAATTTAACTTAAATAGCAAGTTAGATCTAAATTTATGGATACTTTGGAATTTAAAACTAAAAAAAATTATGCTTACACGTGGTCAGATTTTAAATTTTTTATATGTAAACGATGTTATTGAAGATAGATTACAATATGTTTATGTGAATAAATTTAGCTTTCAGTACATTTTATTGTTTAAATTTGAATAGTTATCGATATCATAAAATTTTTTAATCAAAATTTGTGACTAAATGTTAGTGTCATAACAAGGCTATGTTCTGAGTTGGTGTCCATGTATCATGTGTGCTAACTGATGCAGATGCAGGAGATTAAGCAGCTTATTATGGTGTTTAATTTTCTAACTAGTCGTGAATCCACGTTTTGCACGGACTACAAGTAATATCCATATTTTAAAATAGATAGTTAAATAATTATAATAAAATAAAAACTATAAATTAATCAAATATAAAAGTTAGAACTTATTATTTTTTATTAAGAGTACAAATTATTTTTAATATGCATACTAATAATAATTATTGAATAAATAAAATAAAATAAATAGAAAATGGGTGAAAATTTGCATATTTTTTATTTTTAGTTTAAAAAAAGAAAAATGTTTTTATTTGAATATAATAGAATGTTTCAGTTAAAATAAAAGACATTATTTTTTATGGAAATGAAGAGTAATGTTTTAAATGTAATTAAACTAGAGTATTTTATATTAAATAAAACATGTGTATTTTAATAAAAATGAATTTTTTAATTTTTTTATAGAAAAATATTGTGAATTTTAATAATTCAACACATAAGATTTTAGGAGTTAATGTTGAATTATGAAAAGAGACACTTCACAAATTTTTAGCTTAATAAATTAAAAATAAAATATATCACATTAATTTTATTTCCTTTAATTTTTGTTATCATAATTTTTTAGTTATAATAAAATTAGTTTTTAAAATTATTAGATTAGTATTATAGTATATATGGTAGTGTTTTAGTTAAAAATAGTACTAAATAAATATTTGAGTGATTTAAGGTAGAAAAATTTGTAGTATATAAATATTTTTAGAATTTGAGTAGTGTTGAGATATGTATAATAGTGTTTTAGTTAAAAAATAATACTAAATAAATATATGATAAATATTTTATTTTTAATAAAAATTAGGATTTTCAATGGTTTGACACATTAGATTTTAGAGTGAATACTCAAATATAAAGGTAGATACTTGTCAAATTTTTGACTTAATGACTTAAGAACTCAGCATTTTATATATATATATATAGATTCTACTGGCAACAGTATGATGCAGTACACTGTACTTTGTCTTACCACAGGTAAAATGATACCTCAATTTAGATCAAAGCCAAAGCCTAGACTTTTTTAGGTTGTATGTACTACACAGAAAGGTGGAAATAACATTTTACTTAGGGGGCGTTTGGTTTAAGGTCCGGAATCGGAATGGGAATGAAGGGGAATGAGAATGGGAATGGAGGGGAATGTGAATGGGAATGAATATTTATATTTGTTATTTGGTTCACTATGGAATCGGAATCGGAAACGAAATCAAAATTTAATTCTTTTTTTTTTTAGAAAAATTTAATTCCCTTTCAAGTTGTTTGTTAAAAGTAATGAAATCGAAATACTATTTATTTTTTCATAATGTTTTATATTTTTAAAAAATACTAAAATAACAAGTAACTAAAAAATAAAATAAAATAAAAATTAATTCTTAAATTTTTTTAATTGATTGATTGCCCAAGATTAATCCATATTTTTTTAATTGATTGATTACCTGGGATTGCTACGAGCTATAGCTCTAATAGACCTAAAATAAAAAATTTTAAAAATATATTAAATACGAATATAAAAAATTTAATTTACAATTAAAATAATAATATTTATAAAAAAAATTAAACTCTTTAATGGATGACAATATGTTATATTATGTATAAAACATGTGAATTAGTTTAGTCCGGTGTTTAGGTTTGACTTTTAATATCCATACACTTTTAAAATAAAATAAAATAAGAAGGGGTTTTAGGGGGAATG
Source organism: Mallotus japonicus (assembly GCA_949634005.1). Lineage (NCBI taxonomy): Eukaryota > Viridiplantae > Streptophyta > Magnoliopsida > Malpighiales > Euphorbiaceae > Mallotus > Mallotus japonicus. Next base: position 39 of record CATIWK010138261.1, on the reverse strand, counting down.
AGTTTGATTACCTAGGTTTTAAGGGGGAATGGGTCATTT
>CATIWK010138245.1:0-10225 GCA_949634005.1 Mallotus japonicus | reverse complement strand
AATTTTATTATTTTTTATAATACTTTAAAATTTTTATTCTAAATTTATTTCATTCATAAATTTATATTGTTTTAATCATACTTAACTTATTATGTTATTAAATTAACTTACAACAGTCAATCAGACACAAAACAGTTTTCTGTGTGTGGAAATGAAAGAAAGTGCATGCCACTTCTTCCTTTGTACCCTCAACATAAGTACTGTGCTTCACTAATTTCTTCTTGTCCCTCCCTTACAGACATGCACAAAATTGGACTTTTTTCTGTTAAATATTTTTTCTTCTTTACAAATGGAAGCTTAAACCATTTGTGATAAACCATAATCAGAATCTAATTCTCCATGAATGAGGAAAAGGATACTCAATTACTGCATAACAAGGAGACCAAATCCCATAAGCTAAAGGACTCCCATCAAAAAGGAAATACGTTTCTTTTCCAATTAAGACAATCCTACAGATACAAAGAATCTCATTCTTCTCAAGTGTATGTATAATTTCTTCCTATATATACATCTCATTCCATCTCATATCACATTCATGTCATCATTTTCATTATTCCATCATCTCGTCATATGAATAAACATTCATCCAACACTAATTTTATTGTAGATTTCAAGATAGGACACACGCAGCTCTGTAAGAATTCTCTTCCTACTGGAGTCTGAGCAAACAATGCAAGAAGTCAATCATACTTGATTAAGAGGTGGGTGATTGTAAAGATAACTATGTGACAACAGAAACAAATACTAAGAACTGAAAAGATAACTTACACTACATCTTCCATAATTCTGAAACTTCCTTTATGGCCAATGGTATAACTCTAGGAGAATTAAAGAATTAATTACTATAAGATCCTATTAAAATATAATTATCCACTAAAGTCTTTTTCTTTTTTTGAACAACGAATCCTGTACATGCACTAAAGTCTTTTTCATTTTCACAAAAAGCCACTAAAGATAACTATGTGACAACTGATAATATAACCAAATACTAAGAATTGAAAAGAAAAGTTACACTACATGTTCGATAATTGAAAACTTCCTTTATGGCCAATGGTATAACTCCAAGAGAATTTTGATCTTGATCTCCCTATATATATATATATCCACTATACTCCAATTATCAAGTTGTATCAATTTATTATATCAATTTTTCAAATTGTTTTAATTATCTAATCTTTTTTTTTTTTTTTGAGAGAAATTATCTAATCTTCTAATAAGAACCTAAATAAAATTTTAAAAAATTAATTACTATAAGATCCTTTCAAAATACAATTATCCACTAAAGTCTTTTTCATTTTCACAAAAAAAAAATTATAAAAGACCATGATTTTATTTAAAACTGAAATAATTTTAAAAATTATTTAATAAGTTTATTTTGCATACATAAATTTCAAAAAATATTATATAATTTATTTGCAAATCAAGTTTAATATGTTTACTTTAAAATTTCTAATTTTTAATTTGTAAAATTACTTATAATTAAATAAAATTCTAACAAATTTTTTGGATTTACAAATTAATTCTATGCTATCATATATTTTTCATAAAAACAAAAAAAATAAATTTTATCATCTTTAATTTCTAAAATAATTCTATTCCTTTTATTTTATTGCTTTGTTATCATGTAATCTTTTGTTAAATTGATATTTTTATCTAATAAAATATTAGTCTAATTTAAAACTTATATCAAATATGATATAATAAAATATAAAATTTATTTGAAATAAATTGTATAAAATATCTATTTAAATCAAACATATAAATTAGTGAATGAATTGAAACAAATCTACAAATAAATTTGGTGCCTAAATTTACTCATTAATTATTTTTTTTTTATCTTAGTTTATGAAAATATGGAAAAAGATTCAAGCAAAAAGATATTTTTAAAAGAATCATAATATTTTAAAATTACAATTATTTCCTTATTAGGAAATTAGATATAATTTACTAAAAAAAAGAAAATTAGATATAATTAAAACAACTTAAAAAGTTGATATCATTAATTGATACAACTGAAATGATAAGATTCAATTGATAATTAAATTACATATAATTAAAAATAAATGAAACTATTAACCCTTATATATACCTTGAAAAACTATCACACAAAAGAAGACCACAGTAATAAGCATTGGGAAAATATTGTTGCTAGAAAATAATGCATTTTCTACCCTCTTCTTCTTCTTTTTTAATGCCTTAATTCGTTGAATTCTAGCTGCATGATTCAACCTCGCAAGCTCTGAAATTTCTCTAACCCTCTTCATATCTACTGCATCCAACAATGGACGTCTTGGAGGCCGCGGCGGTTTAGCATATCTTTGCTTTCTTTTATCCTTCACCGCTGCATTTTGCGGGGAAATTTTAACCTTTTCCCCTCCTTGTCGTACCAATACCACCACATTTTCGTCAGAATTCGATAAATCATCACTCGTCATTGTTTTAATAGAACTCGATGAACCACTTCGGCTTAATTCGTCAATGTTTTTTTCGGCACTTGAACCCACTTTTTCTTTGCTAGAATTTCCTCCAATTTCCAAATCGATTGTGCTATTAGTTCTTCTTATATATGAGTAATCCATAGATGCTCAATCTCTTTTCTTTCACTTTTACTTGAAGAATTACACAACCTAACTTAATTCTCTGCTTCAATCAGGGCAAAACTTACAAATTCTCAAGGCAATTTGTGTATAGAGCTAGCAAGCATATGAATTTAATAAAATTCCTGTATTACAAGACAAAAAACAAACATTTGTTAAAATCTAAGAATATACATATAATCCAATTAATAAATAAAAGCAGTCTGTTTGGTTTTCAAGAAAATGCAAGAAAACAACATAGACAAACAATAATTTAATCACAATGTCTATTTTCTTTTAGATGTATATAAAGAGCATCAAAATGTTAATTCCATAATTATAATTTTTCTAAGAAACAAACAGATCGGAGGATAGAAATTTTTTAAAAAAATAAGGAAATGATTGACAATTACAACATAAGACACATACCACCATTGATGGAAATTATTAGCAGCAAAATAATCTTTTTTAATGATCAAGATAGAAATGATTTGCAGCCAGAATTTTTTTTTTTTTTTTTTTTTTTTTTTTTTGGTCTTTGAACTGATTTTGGATAAGGTTTCATTACAAATTGATTTGGTTAGATTGAATTACTTTAATTAGATTCTTAACTAGATTAATTGCAATATTTGATTAGATTGAATTACTTCAATTAGATTTTATTAGATTAATTACAATATTTAGACTTAAGGTGTGGATTCTCTTCCTTAAGGAAGAAAACCCGCCATACAAATTGATTTGATTAGATTAAATTACTTTACTTTTTCTTCAGCAGATTACTTACAATACTTAGACTTGGATTGGTGTGGATTCTCTTCCTAGAAAGAGAACCCTCCAAAAATTGGCGTATGCCGCTATTTGCGGCAAGCACACGGTATTCTTTAGTAAAAGGCGAAAGAATAGTTCGCTCTGTGCTTACCGCGCGGCTGCGTGGTTTGCTGAATCCGTTTCCTGCTGTCTTATAGGACGCAGGCTCATCTCTCATTTCCCTTATTTTCGATGTGGGATAAAACAAACTCCACAATGCACACTACTGCCCCTTTATGCGTTGCTTATGCTCCATCTATTCTCGCAATTCTGCTGCCACATTTAGCTTTTTTGTTAGCTTCCTATACTCTAAACACGATCAACCCATCATAATAGTTTCTGTTTTGGTCTTATACAAGCTCGGATTTACACCTTTTGATTGTGAAATAGCTCACAACTCTTACTCAACTTATAACTTTCTTCCTTTCCTTGAGAAAGGGCTCATTTGTTGTTTAAAATCAGCTTCATAGGAATGATTTTATAGCATAACTATATTGCTAGTTACTTGTTAGACCATTTATTTAACCTACACAATGCTATTTTGCTACTTCTGCTATGATTACAAGAATTTGACGACAAAACTTTGTTGGGTTGAATTGGAAACTTGGAATCGAAATTGATGCCATGCACTGCAAAGTGCTTGAATGAGAAGCACAAATAAGTGGATTTCAAGATCCAGTGCTATTAGTCTTTGTGTGTTTTCTTGTTGAATGTAAAATGCTTTTGTTCTCCATAGATCTAGTCCTTTCATTGGTGGTTTTAACACCTATGGATCCTGGAAATGGAGAATATGATCAAGCATAGAAAAAAAAAAATTGCATCTGCTGTGGTTTGGTTTTTGCGGTGAAAGATCAAATAAAAAAGAAGAAGGCTGCTGTGCTACAAGGAGTTTCAGTCTAACCCAGAGGACCTTCATGGAGTTTCATTACTCTGTTTTGTTGTTTTCGGCTGGTGGTGAAACCCCAATCCTGTCAGCGGCTGATGGAGCTCGGGACGTTCAGTGGTTAGCTATGTATGCCTACCACCTATTCGACGAAAGTCTTCTGCTGAGTTCCTGAAGAATGTGAGCCTTGCTGGTCTAGAAGTAAATCTTCCTCCTCTAGTTGATGGAGATGTTTTTTTGTCATTATAGTGGTTGTTCATCTAACAATCCCTTTCAAGGATGGCTGTAGATCATCCTCTTACTTTGTTTTCAGTGATTGGAAGCTTATATCCCTTGTGGGTGATGGAAGCTTTGTATCCCTTTGTGTTGCTTAATGAATTCATATTCCCAAAAAAGAGAAGCAGATGTTAAAAATGGATCCTCTTCTCTTTGGTACTTTAAAAGTTTCTAGCCCATGTGCCCCAATGGGGTGGGAATTTGTAGTCATGTGATAACTTAGATATGGCTAAAAAAAAAAGGCTACATAGTGTTCTTTTCTTAGCAAGAAATCCAGCAACCCATAATCCAATTCATGGCAATTATAATAATAACAAAGGGCCCTTTTGAGTTTTTGGATTTTAGGTGCAGCCTTAGTCCATCTGCCAGGGGTCTGCAATGCTTGACCATGGGCTAAGAGGGGATGTTCGTGACTAGTCAAACCGCAAAAGTGGTCAGTATTTCCAGCTGCTGTGGAGCCTGCAGGGATGTCAAATGAAGAAGAGTAGGGGACCAAAACCAAAAGAAAATCAATCAACCAACCCAACAAGTAAGATGTTTCAGGTTGGTTCACAGGCAAAGAAATAATACCAAAACCAACCATTAAAAAAGATAATAAAATAAAGTATATACTATATAATAATAATTAAAAAAAATGACATGTGAGCTTTACATTAACAGCCAAAACCTGTTTGACAATTTTGTCTTGTTGTGTTATGGGCCCATCCCCTCCATCTTTACTCCTCCAACCCACATTTTTGCACCCAGTGGTGTGTGTGTTTGGGGGCCCTTCTTGGTGCTCTGCCAGCTCACTTTCTGATTCCAATTTCTTTTGTCCTTTCCTTTTATCGATATCCTTCATCCCTCCCTTCTTAATCATTAATTTTACTGCTATCATTTTGTTGTTAAGTTCTGTAATGGTAGTGCATCAAATTAGACTATCTTCTCTTAAGTTCTGTAAAGTTTTGATTATGACATATGTTGAAGCATATTGATTGTCAATTAGTCCTAGTGATCAATTTGTAGATGTAAATGTTTTCATTTACTTGAACCATGTAGAGCGTGCCTCTCCAATTTTAATCAAACATGTACAAACTTGACTTTTTGGTCCATAGGAGAAATCTTCAATGTGAACATGCAATGCAAAGAGACTTATGTTTTCATGTATGATAGGGTCAGAAATCTAGTAAAGCTGCTAACAATTATCATTTTTATGATATGATTGGGCCAACAAATTAATATATAGGTAGCAGAGAATAAGCAGGAAGAGGGCAATTGAGAGAACAAATGTGATTTGGCCATATAAGATGGGGGATTAATGTAAAAAAAAAAAAAAGACAAAAGAATGAAGTAGAATCTTTAAATGAAGGCACATGGATGCATGTGAGATTTGTGGTCAAGCACAGTTCAAAGAGAGCAAACAGAAAATAATGTTTGAATTGTTAGACTATTAGGAAAAAAAAGGGGTAGGCTAAGAAAAATACACAACAAGCACTATTGTGGTCCAGAAATTCAACCCTCATCATGACTAATTTGGCTCCAAACACCCTTTTGATAGGGATGCCAATTTAGCATCCCACATGTCTCGTTTCAGAAATTGACAATTGGATTTTCATTTTAGCACACGTGTAAGCTCTTAAATGAGAAAATGAAATACCCTTTGGAGCCACCCCTCAAAATTGGTGGGGTTTTCTGGTCTAAAGCTTGTTTAGACCATAATGTTTTGGTTCTTTACAACAACGTGGATGCATTTTCAAACAAAGCTAAAAAGGCAAGGCTAGTTTGGTTTGGGTTGATAAGTAGCAAGCATAATTGATCCACATTACTTATCATGGCTTCATCCTCTCCAATTTAGAGTGAAGGATGTGGTTCTCTTCATAAAACTTTCTTTTTTTTTCTATATATAACTGAAGTGGGATTATTATAAAAATAGATCATATTTACACATTTAGATGCATTAAGGTATGTTAAGAAGATTAGTTACTAAAATCGATTGCATAAATTCATGAAAATATGATGGATTAAGATGGGTATGGTTTATATATGTAAAAGAAAGAAAAAGAAAAAGAACAAGAAAAATGGCATGCCAGGGGGGGGGAGTGAATGTAGTTGAATTGTAGTAAACAGTTAAAGGATCACATGCAAGGCAATGGGGAGAGTGGGGGCAAGAGAGGTCGGTGCAGTTGAAAGTGTAGGGCCAATAAGGCACATGATATGAAGGTGTGTTGGTCACTAGAGACTAGACTGTTTTTGGACTATTGCACAAACTTTGTGGCCTTTGTGGGGTTTTTTATTTATTTATTTATTTTTGTCATCCTTATCATTCCCACTATTTCCTCATTATTTGCGATTTCTCATCTCACAAATATCCTTTATAAAAACTGCCAGAGGAATGTTGTTTGTTTTTTGGTTTTTAGTTTTATTTTTTTTCTTATTACACTATGATAGTAATGATACACATTTTCTGACCAAAAAAAAAAAATGATACACATTTATATTTGCAAGTTTGGTGAGTTTAATTTAGTCTTCTTTCTTTCTCTCCTTCTTATAAATTCATCTTGTTTATGTCCAATTTCAATGCATCTTCATCTGCATATTTTTTTTTTTTTTTTTTTTGTCATTTGGGGAGGGGATGGGGATCGAACCTCCCCCTTACAAGGGTGTTAATCCCCGTGCCTGGGTGTTTTACCACCCGGCCTAGGCGGGATTGGCATCTACATATTAATTCACCAAAGTACTTCCCTTTTCTTTTTAATGACAAACACAAAGTTGAAGTTACATTAACAAAATTGGAATTGCAAAACTTAATTGTTTAGATGCTTTTGCTTTTCCTATAAAGTCTTATTATGCAACTTTCTTGCCCTAACCATTTCATGTAAAACAATACCCTTTAATTAAATTTCATGTAGTATAGGTCTTAATGCATTCTAATTTCCATAATTTAAATTCAACTAATTTTCAAAATAAAAAAACAAGTAAAAAATGTATTTATACAAATTTCAAATATCTTTTTGAGACTTAACTAATTAATTCTAACAGTATACGAAAAAAAAAACAATTGCTTTTCTTCTAATCTTATAAAAACATTTAAATGCAAAAGAAACATTCAAATTGATTTAAAAAGGTGTCTATTTTGACAACTAATCAAGGCACATTAACATTAACCTGTCTGTCCTTGATCCAATGTGTGTTTAGTTAAAAAAATTAAGGCATAAATATTCCTTGATTAAAATTGCAAAACTCTAAAAATTTCAAGTTTAATCTTCAAAATTTTTTAGCTTCTTAATGTATAAGACTTCCTTCTTGACATATATTTTAGCTTCTAATTCCAAATTAGTTGGCATATAATTTGTATTAAAAATGCTAATTACCTTATAAACAACTAAAATCGAAAAAAAAAACCTCAAGAAATGAAGGTAATGTATACAATGGAGTACATGAATTAATAATAATCAAGAAAAAAACAAATATTTAATAAAAAGAAAAAGAAAATACAAAAAAAAATTGTAATAACACCTGGCATTAGCTAGTAAATTTTATAACCGGCTATTCACTTAACTTGCATGGTTAACCGGCAACCCGGTAGCGCCGCCACCAGCGGCGAGATACTCCGTTAGAGCGGCCATAGCCTTAATCTGCATCTCCAGAGCTGCAATATAATCGGTCGTCTCTTCTAATATTTTAGTGAACGAAGCTTTCCGGCAACCAGGAACCAACCGACTCAAAACACGCACTTTCTTTTCAACCGCTGGCAACTTCTTGTTCTCTCTCGCAGCCTTCTCTTTTCTCCTCACACAAGTAGCCTTCGCTTTTTTAACCTTTTTAACCTTCAACCTAACCTTTCCCGCCAAAATCGCACGGCTCCATTTAGTAGAACCTCTAGCAGCGACGGCAAGAACTTTATCAGCAGTTTCACGGATTTGTCTACTTTTGGCAGCAGGAGAAACGGTGGCGGTCGTTTCACGGCGAGATTTCCGGAGAGCATCGAGAAGCTTAGAGGAGTAGATCCGCTGCTCTGATTGAGTTCTCCATCTTGTTTTAGTAATGATTTGGTTATTGCTTGTGCTGGTGGAGCTGGATGCGGTTGGATTGTGCGTCTCATGTGCTAGTTTTCTTCGTTTCTTTTGATTGAATTCTTGCGACGTATCTGAATTTGATTCAAGGTCGACAATCGCCATAACTAAAAAATGAAGAAAATCAACGAATTGATATGCTAAAAACGGTGCCTGTGTAGAAGAGAAAGAAGAGTCGAGAAATCGTATATCAAGAAAGTGATAATAAGTAGAAGCCGGTGGCTGTGAATGGGAGAAAGCGGCGGAGGTGGCGGTGGGAGAGGAGAGAAATGAAAGAAAAAGAAGAAGGGGGGGAAGACTTTAAAAGCAATTCACGGGGAACTACGCGGCCCTCCCTTAGTCACATTTATTGAGCAGCTGCCTTTCGTGCTCTCAGGTTTTTTTTTTTTTTTTAAATATTTATTATTGTTATATGTAAAGAAATATGTATTAAAATTTTTACCCTATTATAAGGTTTATCTAATTTGATTTTTAAAATAATTAAAATCTAAATATTGAATGTAAAAAATATATTCTTATTTTTTAAAATTATTTAGAGGTAGAAAAATTTAAATTCAAAGTTTAAGATGAAGTCACGAATACTTAACCAATAGATCAAATATTATTAACTTTAAATATCATTATTAAATTCAAATATTATATTCAATCGTTTTATATTCCACACATAATTTGAGTAATTTATACTTAAATATTTTAAAATATATTGAAAATAAGTATATCTTTTATTCTTTATTATAATAAATTATTTCCTGTTCCTATAAAAAATTTTCTAAAAATATCTAATATAAGTGGATCAAAAAATTTTTGTTGATATTATATTTTTATAAATGTATACTCATTTCATTTTAGCTGTTTCCTAAATATAGTGAACAAGATGCATAATTAAATTTATGACATCTCATCTTTGGTTTAAAAGAAATAGATAGTTTGGGTGTAAATTTATTCGGCTTTTGTATAAGTTCGATGTTTTTTTTTTTTAACAGAATAATTCTGAAAGTCAGGAATACAATAATTACGATACTATTAAATATATAACTATAACAACAAATAAACTATTAATATTACTACTATTACGATTATATCTTAAGATATGCAGGCATGAAGATATTTAATTTATGACTTTTACACTTTTAAAATTCGAATCTAAAATCTTTTGATTTTAATATCTCTGCTTAGACCAAACGGTATAGCCCTCGGCGGCTATAGTTGATGTTGCTTGGTAAAAAGTCTTTTGGTACATGTGATTAGTTTACATTTTTGTTATACGAGTACAAGTCAACAACAACGTGAGTTTGGATAACAATCCAATTTGGAGAAGTCAAGTGCATTTACATCATATCATAATTTTTTTTCCTTCTTCTAATTGATTTATTTCTTGGCTTTACTCATAACTACCCACTAAGATTTTTAACTTCAACATGGATCATTAGTGGTAGAAAGTTCTGAAAAAAGCTCATTCAAATCTACTCATTAGTTTAATTAGCTAGATTCAATACTTACAAACATTAATGATGCTATATAATCAAAAGTCTCACCAATAACACTTACATTTATTTTTTTTAATAACCAATATTGAAAATCCATTAAAATACTAATTAGTTCAATTCATAGTTGTCAAATCGAGATTCGAA
>CATIWK010138231.1:0-24728 GCA_949634005.1 Mallotus japonicus | reverse complement strand
TTTTATTGCATAATTAAACAATTTAGATAATTTATTTACAAATTTTACTATTTGATTTCGAATAATTGAAAAATGGGTTTTTATTTATATTATACAATTTGTTTGTGATTTTATTAATTGATTTTAGAAATAAATAGCTTTGAAGTTTTTGTTCTTTAAATAAATTGTATTGATGTATTTTATTGAATTATGGATTTTAGTAATTTTTATTATAATATTATTAAATTATTTATTATTGAGAATTTTGTTTCTCGGTTGGGAAATTGTGTAGTTCGGAGTCGCAATTCGAGGTGTTGTGCATTTGTGTATTATTGAAGTGTGTTTGTTTGCAGGATCGGCCCTACTTTTAGTAAAGAGATGTCCGTTTTACAGAGGAGACTACCGAATTTTCGGTAGAATTCTCGTAAAACGTGACAATAGGGTCGATCTTGAGTTTTAATTTTTGATCGAGTCTATCTTTAGAATTTCTAGAAGATTAGGACTTCGATTCTGATATTATTATTATTATTATATTTTTCTATAGTTGTGCCGCGACCGAGGCCTATCGGATCAGGCCAGTCGAGTCTGTTTAGAGGAGCGCAGAACTGTGAGTTATCATTATATATATGCATTGCAAGTAGAAAATATTATTTGCGAGCATCCATATTTAAATGAGAATTAAATTATATTTATCTTCATTAAATGTTATTATTTTATTAAATGCTTATATTTATGTTCTGTATATATTTGAGATCTTATTTTGAAAAATGGATGCTAGCATGCTTTAATTATGCACTTCATTATTTTTATATATTTACAAGAATGTTTTGAAGGATAGTTGTAGAACGTGCCACCTAGTGGGCTACGCTAGGACTGTTGCGTGACAGTACGTTAGACACTAGGCTGAGAATTTTAGTCGATTGATTGTGATATTGATTATTGAGATTGAGTGGATATTGAGAAGGCTGACTGCAGATCCTCGGTTGACCTAGTGTACTCGGGCCAGTCTACTACCTTAAGTTGGACAATAATTATTTGGAATTATGGATAAGCCAGTTGGCTAATGATTTACTGTGATTGAGGTTGCGAAATATTAGGGTTCCGCACTGATCCTCCACCCGAACTCTTTCATATTATTTATTATATAAATGGATTTTGAGCATCTGTATGAATTGCGTGTATATTTTATTGTATAAAAATAAATATATTATTATACTGATGCTTGAATGCCTGTATTATTAGGGTGCATGTATATATATAATAAAAATTCAATCAATGAGGTCTGACCCCCCTCAATATTTTTTCAAGACATTCTACTTCGTCAGACCTCAGTACTAGACCTCTCCGCCGGTCTTCTTTTGCCCCGGCTAGATTATGTAAATTACATATTTGAACTTTTGTTTATACTCTAGAAGCTACAGTAGTGTAGTATTTGAATGTTGTAGTATTTAATATTGTTTTTATAACTGAGACTGACATTTAAAGGATTGTGTACTGTTGTATTTATTAAGTGATATGAGATCATGTTTTATTGATTAAGTTTTAATTACTTGGTATTTTTATGGTTTATTTTATGTGATTTTTTATTTTTTAAGGCTTGCTACGGGTTCTGGATAATAGTAATTCTCGTTCCCTAGTGCTGGTCATGACTCCTCGGTTTGGGTTGTGACATGTGTGGACTGCTCCCCCTCTAGGATTTTGGAAATTTAATTCAGACGCAGGCTTTGTCCAGTCATCTTATACTGCTACAATGGCCTTTGTGGTTCGTGACCACTTTGGACGTTTATGTGATGGCTTTTGGATGTCTCGCAGTGTTTCTTCTGCCTTAGCTGGGGAAGCTTTGGCTATCTTGGCTGCGGTTACCTGGGCCAAGCACTGTGGCATTCGTCATGCCATATTTGAGTCAGAGGCCTTGATTTTGATTGAAGCCCTTAATACCTCATCTGACAGATGTCCTTAGGAAATTAGAGCCATTGTTCAAGATATCAAATTGATGGCTAGTTCTGCTTTCTCTTTCACGTTTTGTTATGTTAAACATAGCGCCAATAAGGCTGCTGATTGGATTGTAAAACATTTACCTATTATTCATAATAATCCTCTTTGGACTGTATTTCCACCTGTAGGTTTGCGCAGAACATTGTAACTTTTATTGTCTTCACATTCATATAGATATATATATACATATATATATATATATATATATATATATATATATATATATATATATATATATACACATATTACAGTGCTAAAAAAAATAAATTCTAAGAAGCAGAGAAAACATTAAAGAAAAAAAAATCACCAGCCGTGTGTAGCCCTAGTTTCCTTTTGGCTATCGTCCAGGAGACTCTTCTCACTGTATTTCGTGCTCGCCGCTTCAGTAATTTTATTATACCACTTCGTTCAATTCGAATTAGTCTTTAGGCTTAGAACTATGTGATTCGCTACCTTCATTAGAATACAATGCTTTATCTAAACATTTCATTGGCCAAACGGCACTGTTGGAAATGTATTGAATTGTAGCCAAAGGATAAAACAAGCTCATGCTTGGTGTGTTTTTTTTTTTTTTGGGTAGGTGGGGCTAATTATTGATACTGCTGGTCCGTTCTCCAGGTCCGTTCTCTAAGTGGCTGAGGAACCTGCAAAACAGATCAGGTGAGAGGCACGCCAGGCGAGGTTCTAGCGAACCGACTCCGACAATCAAGTTAGGAAGAGCACCAGAGAGAGATGAGAGAAAATGAAATAATAGTTGAGTTCTCTTAAGGTATACCTCTTATACCTCCCTTTATATATTGATTTTCTAGGGTTTTAAGGGGGGTCACCTTTGGTTGCCACTTAGAGCTCTTCCATTGCTTGGAGACTGGTACTGTTCACGTGGGTATATTCTCTGGATAGGGTATGGTATTGTTCACATGGGTCTGTTCCCTCAGCTTGGTCTCCAAGCATGCTCTACATTCATCATCCACGTGAACTTTATTGGGTGTGCAGGTGAATTGTCAAGTTGGCAAGTGGTACAGTTAGATCTGCAGGTGTATAGATTATCAGATTATAGGTAGCTTTAACACGTCAGATTGTATTCACTCTTTCAGGTTACATGGTCAGTTCGTCTTACTCTGTCGGTTCGTCTTCTGGGCTGAACCAATGCATTTAGGCCTATATTGACTTTGGGCTTGGAATATTGATTTAGGCCATGGTATCAAGGTTCCCCCCGTAGTCGTTGATCATTTATGTTCAACATGTGATATGTACTTCAATCCACCACTTGTTTGTCAGTGTGTTGTTTCATGAATCTCTCGATGTGCTGAATTTTATTACAAATGGGTAGGATGTTCACATTTGAAACATGTTTTGTTCATCCTTAGAGGCGATTCATCACTTTTAGGGCGATTCGTTACACTTATGGATAGTCGTCGTTCTCTAGCAAATGATTGGTCATACTAATGGAGGATCACTATAAGTGTCATGATTGACTCATCTTTATAGTATACCAACATTTATATAATAGTAAAATCATTTTGCCCATATAGGCAATCTATTTTGTTAAAAGAGCGATTCAAGAAACCCATTGGCATATTCCCATTGACATTCCTCAAGAGCGTTTCTATTTTCAGGAGTGAGCCCGACTAATAAATTTATTTCAACATTTCAAGCGATTAGTCACATTGGGCGAGATTGGAGATCATGTTTCGTCTCTATAGGCAGTTCGTCGAGTTGAGGGTAATAGCGTAAAGGTGATTCATCCCTGCAAGCAGTTCATCATGCTGAGGGGAAATAAAGATTGATTCATCCCTACAGGCGATTCGTCGCGCTAAGGGGAAATAGAGATTATGATTCATCCCTATGGGAAATTCATCACGCTGAAGAAAATTATGATTCGTACCAGCGGGCGATTCATCACACTGAGGGGAAATAGAGATTATGATTCATCCCTATGGGCAATTCATCGTGCTAAAAGGAAATAGAGATTATGATTCATCCCTGCAGGTGATTCATCGTGCTGAGGGGAAATAGAGATTATGATTCGTCCCTGCGGGCGATTTGTCTCGTTGAGGGGAAATAGAGATTATGATTCATCCCTGCGGGTGATTCATCGTGCCGAGGGAAAATAAAGATTATGATTTGTCCCTGTGGGCGATTTATTGCTGAGGGGAAATAGAGATTATAATTCGTCCGTGTGGGCTATTCATCGCACTGAGGGTAAATAGCGATTATGATTTGTCCCTGCGGTGATTCGTCGCGCTGAGGGGAAATAGAGATTATGACTTATCCCTGCGGGCGATTCATCGCACTGAGGGGAAATAGCTATTATGATTCGTCCCTGTGAATGATTCGGCGCACTAAGGAGAAATAGAGATTATGATTCGTCCCTATGGGTGATTCATCACACTGAGGGGAATCCACGGTTATAATCAACTGCTCCTCTCGGGCATTTTGTTGCGCCAAGGGGCTTATCATAATTAGTAGCTCCTTTTGGGCATTTCGTCACTTTAAGGGGCTTGTCATAATTAGTAGTTTCTCTTGGGCATTTTCTCACGCCAAGGGGCTAATTGAGCTTTTCCTTAGGATAGTTTTGATGTGCCAAGGTCCTATGAGGAGGTTCCCCTCGAGTGATTCCATCATTTCAAAGAGTATGCATAAGGGCTCCTCTCGGGTGTTTCATTATTCCGAAGGGCCTTTGAGGAACTCCGCTCATGTGATTCATTGCTCTGAAGGTAGTGTTATATTTAGGAACTCCGCTCAGGCAATTCGTTGCTCTGAGGGGTCTATCATATTTAAAGACTCCTCTCGGGTGATTCATTGCTCTGAGGAGTCTGTCGCATTTAAGGATGGGCAATTCATTGCTCTGAGGGGTCCGTCATATTCGAGAATCATACAATAAATGACATTGTGCATTTTTTTAATTTCCTCTCATCAATGTTGCTCATTACAAACATAATAATTCAGATAAAAGAAAATATAAAAATATTAGCATAGTAAACATTAGCATAGAGTTACTACCTCTGAGCATAAGTTTGCCATTAGTGTCTACTAGACAATACACTGCTGGATCTAAAGCTGATTCCTCTCGATATGTCATACCATGCCAAATGCCACAACCAAATATTAGCTCCTCCCAAGACAATTCACGCCATATCAAATAGGAAAACCATAATAACCAAGAGAGCACATCCTAAAACGGTTTGCATCACACCAAATGAGAAAATGGCAATATAGATTAACTCATCCCAAGGCGGTTTGTCCCATGCCAAACAAGAAGATCAAAGCCAATATCACATCTCCGGGCGATTTGCCCTACACAATTGGAAAATCACAATAACCAAGAGAGTTTGCCCCAAGGAGGTTCATACTACACTAAATGAGAGAACATCAAAACCAAGAATATATCCCTAGGTGGTTCGTACCACGCCAAATGAGAGAACATCAAAACCAAGATCATATTCCCAGGTGGTTCGTACCACGCCAAATTAGAAAATCAAGATAATAAAGAGTCTGTCCCAAGGAGGTTTGTACCATGCCAAACTTAAGAAAATCAAAAGCAAGATCATATCCTCAAGTGATTCGCAGTCGAATGGGGAAATCACAATAACCAATAGAGTCTATCCTGAGGTGGTTCTTCCAACGCCAAATAGGAAGTCACTAACCAAAAGAGTCCCTCCTAAGGCGGTACGCCATACAGGGAATTGCTAACCAAGAAAAATTATGAAAACCAAGAGTCCATCCCGAGGCAGTTCGTACCATGCCATATAGGGAATCCCTAATTGAGAGAAATCATGATAGCCAAGAGTCCATCCCAAGGCGGTTTGTACCATGCCATACGGGGAATCCGTAACCAAGAGAAATCATAATAACTAAGTCCATCCCAAGGCAATTCATACCATGCCACACGGGCAATCCCTAACCAAGAGAAATTATGATAGCCAAGTCCATCCCGAGGTGGTTCGTACCGGGGATTCGCTAACCAAGGCTTCATCCCGAGGTGGTTCGTACCACTCCATACGGGGAATCGCCAACTAAGAGGTCAAGTGACAAGATGCCATATAACTAGAATTGGGGTGATTTGACCTTTTTAGGAAATATAAATTTACGTGAGTACTTACGATATCCCTTTGTGGTTCGCTACCTCTGGGGCATACATAATTAAAATGTGAATTCATCCCATGGGTTTTCCCTTATGTAATAAACTTAAAAGATATAAGCAAGTTTATAAAAAAGTTAGATGAACCAGGGGAAAACAAGTGAACTCAGAGAAGAAAATATATTGAAACATGCATGCAAATTGACCTCACGGTTCTCCTTTACCAGTAAATAAGATGTGTCATTATTAACTTATGGATCTCACCTATTTTGGCAACATGCATTGACTTGTAATTAATTACGAATTGGCTAAGCTATAATAAGGATATGCCATGTAATTAGACCATGTTGGTTCGTCGATTTTCCTTTTAACAAGGTTTGATCAAATCTAAGTAATAGGGAAACTAAACACTTAAGCAATCAGCAATATTTCACAATTTATAGAGCTATTCTCATGCTTTGAGGAGAACTGAGTAGAAAATTGATTATTTCGTACCTGGTCTGGTCGAAGTACCTAAATATACTTGCCTCTAATTTGATAGTAGTGGTATCCTTTGGTTCTCACTGGTTATGAGATACGATGGTATCCCTCGGTTCGCACTGGTTATAAGACACAGGGGTATCCCTCCTCGGTTCGTCTGTTACTAGGTTGACTGCATACGTTTGCCTTTTTGGTGCTGACCCCTTCTTGGATAGATTAAATAAATCAAGGTGTTTCATGCACCAGTTGGTTTGTATCTCCAACAGATCCATCAATTCGTTAAGATCATCCCACATATGGGTTTAAGAATCCATGTGCCCTCTATTGTTGCGTTCATGTTTATGTGCTTGGTTTGTACAAACTCCATTTTCCTTGAAAATTCATATGAGCATTGTTTTCATGAGTTGTATACCCCATCCCTTAATAATAAGGGCTGCAAACCTCACTTCTTTTCAGATTTAAGCTTATAGTAACACCAAGAATTGCTTTCCATATTATTCATCCTCATGTGGCAATGATATCCTTGGGTTTTTTTCAAGGATTCTTATTGATGTTGTTTCTTACATGCATTCTCCAGCTACTTTTGATCTCTGACGAGAGTAGTTGGAAGAGTTCTGAAGTTTCTTTGTTCTTCTCTCTTCGGCGGTGCTGTATGTCTACGCTCGCCGCACCAATGATACTGCCGGTCCGTTTTCCAGGTGGAAGTGTGTCCTGTAAAAAAAATCCGGTGAGAGGCATGCCAGGCGGGGTCCCGGTGAACCGACTCCGACGATCAAGTTAGGAAGAGCACTAGAGAGAGATGAGAGAAAATGAAATAGTAAGTGGGTTAACTTAAGGTATACCTGTTATACCTCCCTTTATATATTGATTTTCTAAGGTTTTATGTGGGTTCACCTTTGGTTACCACTTGGAACTCTTCCATTGCTTGGAGACTGGTACTGTTCATGTGGGCATGTCCCCTATATAGGGTATGGTACTGTTCACATGGGTCTGTTCCCTCAGCTTGGTCTCCAAGCATGCTCTACATTCGTCATCAATTATGTTGCTCTTAATTGCATTTTTTGTTCTTATCCGTGGTCCCTGATACTTTTATTCACAACTATAAACTATGTTTTTTTATTGATGTTCCTTATTTAATTTCTTATTTTTTGGGCATAGGATGATTTATTTGCTTTAATTGTGCTTGAAGGATGATGATTTGATGTGGGTTTTACTGTTAATGCAGGAATTGGAATTTAATTTTATTATTTGTAGATGTCAAAAAGGCCAGATATAGACGACGATGATGATTCTAGTCAAATTTACAAAGAATATACTAGTCCTCTAGGATCTTCTACTAATAATAGTAAAACGCAAGATAAGTCAAAAGTAAATAAACGGTGGAGGTCCTGACGAGGAAGACGAATCTCGGGACCCAAATGTTGTACCTACTGATTTCACTAGCCGAGAAGCTAAGGTTTTGGATGCTAAATCTAAGGCTATAGAGCGGAATTGGAAGAAAAGGAAAGAAGAAGAAAATATTTGCAAAATATGTGGTGAATTAAGTCATTTTACTCAGGTATTGTTTTTCTTTCTGTTGAATGTCTCTATAGTGTTATTTATGTAGGAATGTTGTAAATTAATGTTATACATGATAACAAGTATCTTACTTTGTTCAAAGATATACTCAGGTATCCATTATTGTATGCTTCACGATCCATAACTTCTTATTTCTAATTGATCAGTAACACGTGTTATTCAATAAGGAAATTACAGCTTTTTTTATACGTGTTACTATTGGCATTGTTTGGAGTTCTTATTATTCTCAGTCTGTTTTAGATTGAGGCTTGTGTTATTATGTTAGAGACTAATTTGAAACTAACTTAGAAGTTACAGTGTTGCATGAACTCATTTATTTCTGATGAAAAATCCAATGGTTTTAGGTTCATCTTTTTTTTTTTTTTTTGAACTGTTATCTTAGCTTAGTCCCAAGTTAATTTTGGACTTGGTACTTCTAGTTAATTTTTCTAGGGAAAAGGTGCATGTATGCTCTTAATGTTTACCCCATGGAGCGGATAAGCCCTTAATGTTTTTTTTCGGACCAAGAGAACACAAAATTAAGTTTTTTGAGTGTTTTAAGCCCCTTGGTTTGACAGAAGTTAAATGCTCTGTTAACTCCTGCTGACATGGCCTTTTTTAACAAAAAAAAATTAAATTAAATTAATGTTGCTTTTGATGTGGCAGAGGTACTTGAATTCTCTCCCATTTGTCTTCATTATTTTCCCTCTTTCATTTGTAGCTGTTAAAAACCCTATTCGCATGATTTCCTGAATCAGCTACAACGACCATGACAGCCAAAGAGCTTAAGCAAAGCTACTATCACCGACTGCGTACAATGCCAATCCGCCAAATCCTATCAGAAATATGGTTGCAAATAGAAGTGTCAGCAGCTTTGCATAAGGATAAGCAGAGAAAAATACATCCACCATGTATGCAATCCTCTTCTTCACGGGAACCTCCTTTTTGTTATTCTTAGTTCTTTTTAAGAGAATCTTGATTTGGGGGAGGTACGTAATCAAGATATTTGTAAAATAAAAATGGAAAAATAAGTGTGAATACAAAGCAATAGTTCTACTTTCAGCATTTTGGAAATTAAAAGAACTATCATCTTCTACATAGCAAAAACCTAACTTGGCTAAATAATATTGAGTAAAGCATAATATTTAGACTTTCTTCTCTGTTTTTTTTTCCTCTTCAATTCTTTTACTTTTTGAACTTTCTAAAAATCCTAGTGACATCAATAAATATTTCATTATAGCGACTAGATTAGCGTTGTTTTAAATTAATTCTGAAGCACAAAACTCAATGCACCCTCAAAGATATAAGTATAGAACATACCTCTAACTTCCTCACTTCAGTCTGCAATTAAATTGAATAAGATACAAATAATATACAAGTGAAACAGAGCTGCAACAAAAGATTAGCAAAAAACCATCAGCAATACAACATCTAAATAGATACCAAGTTACCATCTTTAACCTTTTTGACATAATAATTCATAACCAATCATCTGCTCAATATAATTAAAGCTCAAGCACAATTTTTGAATAAAATAAATAAAACGTACCAAATAAAAGATAAGAGAAGAGTGTTTGAATAATTCTCAACTAGTGCTGCTCCTAACTGCACCAGTGAACTGAGTCAAAGAACCCGACTGGGTCATCAAAACTTTACTAGCTCCCGTTTTCGCTTCCTTCTCTAGTTTTACTTTCAAAGAATCCTGAGATACACCACGTCCTCCAACCCCTTTCTTCACCACCTCCTCCAACCCCTTTCCTCTTCACCTCCTCCTCCTTCACCACCACCTTACTATCGGTACCGCTACTGCTACCACGGTGACCTTTCATGGTTACTCAATTAGCTGCTACATGAGGACCCAGAAATGACGAATACACCCAATCTCAATAAGAGAAGCTACTATCTGTAATGCTAGTGCTAGTACTAGTACTAGCAGAAGCAATATGATGTGGCGAGGAGTCATTGGAATCAATGGAGACACAGAGATCGCGGAGGAAGGGAGGAGAAAAGGAAGGAGGGGAGGCAGAGATGTGGTGAACGGCTGGAAAAAGAGGACCAGGGAAGTGGGTATCGTCGGAAATCGAAGTCTTGGACTATGGAGAAATCTAAAGAAAGAAAAAATAAGAACAAGAGAGTTATCAGTAGTAAGTCATAGAGGGAATTCAACTACCTATGTCAAAAGCAACATTAATTTAATTAATTAATTAATTAATTTTTTTTAAAAGGCATCGTCAGTAGGAGTTAACAGAGTATTTAACTCTCGTCAAACCAAGGGGCTTAGAACAGCCAAAAAATTTAATTTTGTGTTCTTTTAGTCTAAAAAAAATATTAAAGGCTTATCCGCTCTGCGGGGTAAATATTAAGGGCATACATGCACCTTTTCCCATTTTTCTATTTTATTGAGTTTGTTGCTGGCAACACCAATTGACGCATGCACTCTGACACACTTTCCTCTTTTATTATTATTATTATTTTTAAAATTTGATTCCTTTTGCCCTTGGGTTTAAGTGCTTTCTCATGCCATCTGGCACATATCTAGAGATGCCCATCTACTCTTGGAGCAAATCGCAAGTCTCAGGATTTCTTTGAAAGGGTGCAAGAGAAAAGCATGTAAAAGCCCTGTTCACTGAGAAAGTCGTTCAGAAAATTGAAAAGGATATCGGTTCCAAAATCAAAATGGAGGAGAAATTTTTAATTGTTAGTGGCAAAGATAGGTTAATTTTGGCAAAAGGTGTTGATGCTGTGCATAAGGTGATTAAAGGGGAGGGTGACCAGAAGGGCTCTTCTAGTTCCCATAGGAGCAGATCTAGGTCACCTGAGCGAAGTCCTACAGGCATGCAATTGTGATGATCTGAGTCCCCAAGGTCTTATCCAGGTCACCCACGTGATACAACACAGTATCAGTAAAGGTTTGGGAGACAAGATAAAATTGTGGAGGCAAAGGTGCATTTACCCCCCTAGTGTTTGCCCCTAAGAGCACATAAGCCCTTTTCGTTTTGTGAGGACCATTTTAACACAAATTTTATATTTTCCTGTAATTTTGGCCCCTCAAGGTAGATGATTTCAAAATTCACACCATTTGTGTCAAGCTAACGTGGTAATTTTGTGTAAAGAGAAATGGGTCCCATGATTTATCACTACCATCATCGTGACTATGTAAAGCTTCACTTGTTACAAGCATAGCCATGGCTACTAAATTTTAATATGCTAAAAAGCACAACTACTCTGTACAATTTAACCAAAATCCAAATATTATCAATCATCACTTCCAAAAAGACTTGTTGGCCACATGGTCGAAACAAAAAAAAAAAGAATTGTTGGTCCCTATATCAATTGGCACTCCATTGATCAAATTAACATTTCATCAAACAAATTCTAGGCAAAAACAGAAGAAGAAAATGTTGTGCCCAACATCAATGCCCATACCACCAGAATCAGAGCCCCAGCACGAAACACCAACAACACTCTCTTCCTACCTCCTCAACATCAATAACAACAATAGCAACAACAGCAACTGCTTGCTGGTTACCAGAATGATTCATCAACTGCAACTCTTGCTTATCATATATTTCTAAAGAAATGTCTCTTAACATTTGAGTTTTGCCTTCGCTACTACTGCCACCACTACCACTAGAGCTCACACTTGGTGCCATGGTCGACTTCTTTGCCACCTTAGCCCCCACAAACGTGCTTGTTACCACACCTGGTGACGGTGCCTTAATATCTCCACCGCCGCCGCCACTTGGTATATTCACCATACTTGCTATACTGTTAACTACTCCTGACGTCGATAGCTAATGATTAATGTTGTTATTAATAATATTGGTCACAGCTACAAAAGATGATATTGGCCTTGCAGCTGACACATTGAATAATGGTGTTATAGATGGTGATAATGCCCATATTTAAGGCGGCGTCGAAGGCCCAGCTGTACCCGCAGCAGCAGAAAATGTAGGAGTTATGGTCAATGCCTGTGGTATCATCCAAAAAGTATTTGCTAGTACCATCACAGTACCTACGTTCCCCACTACCCATATGGGTACTAATCCTTGTGTTGTTGGAGTTGCAGCAATTGAGGTGGTGATGGTTACCAGAGCTAGCCCTGAGCTTTAAGAAACCGAGAATGCTGCTTCACTTATATCGCAAAACTCTGAATTTGAAAGGCATTTACGCTTCTTTATTGTTTCTGATTTATTGGGGTTGTCGTTACTGCTTGTGGGTATTTTAAGTGTCCCACCAACAAAAACAGTAATGGTGGGAACCGTGCCCTTAATTCCAAGCAATTCGTCGGCGGAGCAACCTTACTCGACCATATTCCATGGCCAAACTACGATTAGCTTGCACCTCCATTTCTTTTTTTGATAAAATTAATAATTGCTTCATGTAACTACAAAATTGATAGTGCTTCTTCTATTTTGCTCAGCTGCTTGCCAGAGAGAGGGGAATAGAGGAAGGGAAGAAACGTGAGTGTGAGGAAGACGACAGAGAATGAATATCACTTAAGGATCTACAGAAGAGAATGAAAGTAAAGGAACAATTTCACAGACAAGAAGCTGGTGGTTGCTTGGAGAGGTGGTCGTGGAATGTTGCTGACAGAAGCAGTGGTGGTCTTTATAATTTCTTTTTTTTTTTTTACCAAAGTGGTCTTTATAATTTACAAATGATTTTTTTTAGCTCAATTCCTTTCATGATGGCCACATCACTTGCATTCCAAATGGTGTGAATTTTAAAATCATCTACCGTTAATTGAGGGCCAAAATTACAGGAAAACATAAAATTTGTGTTAAAATGGTCCTCACAAAACGAAAAGGGCTTATGTGCTCTTAGGGCCAAACATTAAAGGGGTAAATGCACCTTTGCCCAATTGTGGAAGATCGTGTTCGTGAGGATCTGCAGAAGTTTTCTTGGGGTTCTCCACAAGGTTGGGACAGCACATGATTTCTTTATATAACATCCTCAGAAAATTGGTAATCCAATTGTCATAGCTTTTTAGGCCTGTACAGATTTTTCTCTATTTTCTGAGTGTTTATTCTAGAAATTCTGAATTTTTAATGGCTAAATACTCATTTTCACCCCTGAACTTTATCCTTTTGGTCTATTGCACCCCTCAACTTTCAAATTTACCTATTGCACATCTCAACTTCTACTTTGTGCCTATATCACCCATAATTCAGAGCCGAATGTTCCTTTTCACCCCTAAACTTTACCATTTTGGGTCTATTGCACCATGGGTGGTATAGACACAAATAGAAAGTGAAATGTGTAATAGGTAATTTTTGAAAGTTGAGGGGTGATATAGGCACAAAATAGAAGTTGAGATGTGCAATAGGTAAATTTGAAAGTTGAGGGGTGCAATGGACCAAAAGAGTAAAGTTCAGGGGTGAAATGAGCATTTGGCCATTTTTATTTTGTGTGCTTATATTAATATAATATATTTTCACAACCCGCCGTGGAGCACGGGTAACTTTATTAGTTATAAATATGGCGTTAGCCTCATATACTCATTTATGGCATTAGCACTAGTTCATTACATAAAAATGGGTCAGACTATCAACTTTACTCATTTAACGGCATTAACTTCATATACTAAAAATTGTCAAATAGCAACAAACATAGAATCCAAATTGTCAAAAACTAAAACACATTGCAAAATCATGAAACCACTTGGCACTTTCCCCTAAATATAAAGTTTAAATTTCTGATTTTCATGTAGAGGAACAGTAAAATAAATAGTATTCAATTTTGTTAAAATTACAAATTTGCCACAGCTTGCATCCCATGTACAAAACGACGCTGTTTCAAGTAAAATAAATAGTCTTCAATTTTATATAAATTCACCATAAAATTTCTAACAAATGTTGTAATTCAAGATTTCTAACAGATAATGGATATTTTCTCCCTCCCTACCACTTCTCATTTCCCTTGCTCTCCCGTCCTCTCCTCCTCCACTAGAAAACGCCACTACACTTCCCCCACCACCATCTCTTACTCCCTCGATCCACCTCCACAATCACCATCGGAACCCACCAACTCTTCTTCTCTCCGCCGTCCCAGTTCACTCAAATCCACCACTACTCCTCCTTCCACTCCTAAAGCCACTAAGAATAATCCATTCAAAACCCTTCGTAATCCTCATGTTTCACCTCCACCACCTCCACCACCAGCAACAACAATCACTCACTCTCTCTCCTCCAAACTCCGTCTTTCCAGCAAACTCTCTCCTCCTCCTCCACCACCACCACCACCACTACCAACTCCTCCTCCTCCCCCTCCTCCCCCCTTAGCAAAAACCAAAACCCAAGTTCACAAACATCAAGAAAAAGAATTCCAGAGACCTGAATTCCGTCAGGAGGGAAAAGTATTTATTGGGAATCTACCTAACTGGATAAAGAAGCATGAAATAACTGAGTTTTTTAGACAGTTTGGTCCTATAAAAAATGTAATCTTGATAAAAGGCTATAATGAAACTGAAAGAAATGCGGGTTTTGGTTTTATTATATATGATGGTGTAACAGCAGAAAAGTCTGCCATGAAAGCTGTGGAATTCGATGGAATGGAATTTCATGGAAGGGTTCTTACTGTAAAATTGGATGACGGGAGAAGATTAAAAGCTAAAGCTGAGGAAAGAAAGCGGTGGGTTGAAGGAGAAGATGGGGAGGATTATAAGTCTAAGTGGCATGAAGAAAGAGATGGGTCTAGAAAGGCATTCCGAAGAGTTTTGGAGACCCAACCAGAGAATTGGCAGGCAGTAGTTAGTGCTTTTGACAATGTTAAGAAGGTAAGATGCTTTTGTTAAAGTTTAGGTTGGAATTGGAATGTATACATCATAATAGTTTGTGGAACCAGATATGGTGCATAAAGGAAATCAATTTCATGAGACACTAAGAATATCTCTTGCAAAATGATAAGTGCTTTCTGATGCTTAAGTAATAGAGAGTGAGATTGAAGCAATAGAATCCTTACTAACCTGGCGTATAAGTAGGAGGGTTCTTTTTCTTTTTTCTTTTTTCTTTTTAGACTCTTTCATTAGAATTATTAATTATTATCGTATAGGAAAGTTCTTAGTCATGTCAGCAAGTAAAGTAAATGTTTAAGATTAGAAAGTTAGAAATTTAAACAGCCTATTATATGGTTTTTGCTTCAAAGACCTTAGTGCACAGGGTTACATCTTGAATGGTGGGTGGGAACGAGAATTGGAATTTGTGCTTTGCTTTATAAAATTGAAATTGATAGCAAGAGAGATGTTTTCTCTTTAGAACTGCTGGAAGATATTTGGTCTGTCCTGAGATGTGATTTTTCTTTGATTAATTGTGCTTTGAATGAATTAGTTGTGCTAGTGGATGCAGAATGATGACTTTGTTCTGCAATGCTAGTGGTTAGATTCAGTTTTTCCTCATTTCAAGATCTCTATAACGCTGATTTTTTCTGATATCTGTAAGTATGCTCTGAACAATAATTTAATCTGACATCTAAAGCTTTGCTTTGAGCAGCGATCACATGTACCAATCTATGCTCAAATTTCTTGTCATGTGGCATGACGTGAAATTGTATATTGCTTGTGCTAATAGTGGTCATGAAATGTTATGAAACCGTGTTGGTCATTTTTTTATTAACTTTATAACCACTTTTTCTTTTCCTTTCCTATCATTGTTATTATCATTATTCTTATCATATTATTGTTATTTCAATGATTAGCCTTCCAGAAGGGAGTATGGATTAATGGTAAGCTATTATGCAAGGCGAGGGGATATGCATCGTGCTCGTCAAACTTTTGAGAGCATGCGAGTGAGGGGAATAGAACCATCATCACATATCTATACTAGGTAAAATTTTTGAGCAAACCTTCTATAGTCTAGCTTCTGTCTAGTTTAACTGCTAATTAACATGTCAAACTTGTGGTGGTTGCACTTAATGTTGGTAATATGTCTCCTGGATTATGTTCTGGGAAGTTATCCTTCTAGCCCTAGGTGTGCTTTAACTGAATAAATCCAAGTGTTTTTCGTGCAAAACAGAAATTCTGTGAATTGCAAAGTCATTCACAAGTTGTGTTGTTTGCTTTGTCTTTCTTATTTCTGAATTTGCAATGCATTTGGGAGCGCATTTCAAGTAAAAGTAGGATCAATTAGCAGGACATTTTTCCTCTTATTTTTAGGTGTTATGCACTTCAGATTGTCTTTCTCCCAATTTTGAAATAATTGATTTCATGCAGCCTTATTCACGCTTATGCAGTTGGTAGAGACATGGAAGAAGCCTTGTCTTGTGTTAGAAAAATGAAAGAAGAGCGCATTGGGATGAGCTTGGTGACTTATAGCATAATTGTGGGGGGATTTGCTAAAATTGGCAATGCTGAGTAAGTAAAACATCACCTATTTTTTTATGCATTTGTTTTGTTAGTTAGCTTTTAGAAAATATTTTCTTAAATTGTGGAGTACATTATGGTAGTTGTTTCATTTCAATATGGTAGACAGGTAGAGCTTTTGTTTTGATATGTGTATCTTCAATCCTTGGTGGTTAAGACTCTAGATGCCCGAATGACCTCAGACAAAATCTTGGTTAGATTTTGCTCCTTCTGATAATAGATATTGTTTTGCTATGACATCAAAATTTCTGAAATATTTCATTTGTAGATAAAACAAACATGAACTAACCTAGTAGTTGTGATGTGGAACCAACATTTTCCAACCCAAAACAACTTTATTAATCCAAAATTGAACATGACTTATGCTACAATCTCTCTATACCAAAATAAAAATTCCTAAACTTATGCTAATTATGACTTTGACATAATATTAAACAAAATCGGAACATCAACCAATACCAGAACAGCAATATATCTTTTAGAGAAGAATAAAAAAATTATTTAAAGGTCCTTCTTACATGATTCGATTAGGATTAGGACTTGGACTTGGAATAAGCTCATTGTTGGGATAGGAACTAAATCAGTTTCTGTGCATGTGTTGATTTTCCAGTTATTTATTAATTTAGGTGTTGCATTTTTGGTTGATCATATTGACCAAGCAATACTTTCTGTATCCTATTAATCAGCAACTTTAAACAAGATATTTCCTTATTGACACTTTCTGGTTTTGAGGATATGAGTTCAATGGGTGCTAACTGATTATTGATCCAATGGTAGATAGAGCGGGGTTTAATCTAGACATCAAATATGTTCAGGTTTTTGTTTCCTTCTATTTCCAGTATGGACAGCAGTTAAATGCCTACGACTGCATCTTTACATATTTTATTTATTTTTGTTTAAACTACAAGAAATCTTAGGCGAATCCATTAATAATTTCATTGTCTTCATTCAGTTATGAGTATGATTTTTGATTGTAACAATGGTTCCCCTGTGAGCTAATACCATTTCCTACTGTTGAAGTGCTGCAGATCGATGGTTTAAGGAGGCCAAAGCTCAACATTCACATATGAACGCAATCATTTATGGGAACATGATTTATGCACATTGGTCAGTATTTAAAACACATTCAAGTCCCCAAGTCTTTCCTCTCATTGTGCATGCGCACACTAGTACTTCTATATTCTAGTTTTTTGACAAAATCGACATAGGCAATTAAGTTGGTTGAGAATATCATAATATTTGTAAAAATAAGCATGTACTCAAGGTTTGGAAGTTTTTCTCATTTCTTAACGCACTTTTTTTTTTTTTCTCAATAGTTCTTAATTAGGGGCTACAAATTTTATCCCAATCTATAGGGCTGGCCATGGGCCGGTTTGAGCCCGGAAACGAACTGGAATCGCCTGGTCAAAACTAGGACTGGAATCGGTCAAACCGGGAACCAGCCCGGAACTAGGGAGGTCTGGTTCAGGACATGTTCTTCCCCATATGGAAGCGGAACCGGCTGCTCGGGTTCTAGTTCCAAACCGGAAAATTTCAAAAAAAAAAAAAATTGTTGAACCAGCTGAACTGCTCGAGCCGGCCGGTCGAACTGGACCCTAAACCGGCTGAACCGGAACCAGCCATGAACCTGGAAGGAGGCTGGTTCCAGTTCGGTTCCATATTTAGTGGAACCAGAACCGGCCAGTTTTGAACCGTGGCCACCCCTACCAATCTATGTGAAATGTTGCCAAGTGCACTTGTTGGGCTTCAAGTCTTGAGAGCTTCCACTTTTAGAAAATATTAAAGTTCTAGCTTTCTGGTGGAAGTCTGCTTACTGATGCAGCAAACTATTTAAATGTCTTTGGTACTTGGGTTTATCACTATTGGACTTTCTGAGGATTAGCAATGAGAACTAGGCTGTAATTAGATTATTCAGCATTAATTTGCACACCTCATGCTTTGCATGCTTTATCAGTGTCTGTTGTTTTGACGTGCATTCCTGAACTTGTCATTTCTGATTTGTCAATTGCAGTCAAACATGTAATATGGATGAAGCTGAAGCTCTGGTAAGGGAGATGGAGGAAGAAGGTATAGATGCTCCTATTGATATATATCATACGATGATGGATGGTTACACAATGGTTGGAAATGAAGAGAAATGTCTGACTGTATTTGAAAGACTTAAGGTAAAGAATTTATGTGATTGACAAAACTTATCTGTTTGCTGAATTTAAAATTTGGCTATCTTATGATGTGATTAAACATCAAAAGTTAGAGAAGAAATTTGGAATCTTGAATGGGAATTATGATTGGTAGTGTAGATGTTAATATTTACAACAGAAATCTAGTTTTCTGATGAAATTTATGTATCATTTGCAAACTGAGCATATATATTAAACTTTGCATTTTTTAGCATTTCTTCCAGGTGCAGTATTTTACTTGGACTTCAATTTTCACAATAATTGCCATGACTGCCTCTTTTTTCTTGATATTAGTGGTTCAAAGCCCCCATACTGAAACAGGATCTTGCATGATGGTTTAAATATGGTTGTGAATTTCTGATAAGCTTGCTAATCTTTGTTTTTTTATTGTTGCTTCCTCTTTTTTTTTTTTTTTTGGCCAACTGTTATATTTTTAATGTTGTCTTTCCCTTGGTGTTTTCTTTCCTTATTATAGAATGAAGGTCATGTATGAACAGTGACTGGATACTAGTTCTATTATGTTTTTGTGTATTCCTTGCATTTTTTCAACTTTAATGTGATCATATTATTATGCAATTGTTAAGTGATTTATGCTTTTAGCTAATACATTGAGTAGCATTTTAAATTTTGACCCCTCATAGTTGGTGCTTATTGCCATAAACTGTCAGATCTTCATCATGTAAAGCATTACACATGTGTAGATATGTTATCGTTGGCTGCTAACTTATGTTGTGTTTTTTAAGTATTATGGTAGGATATGGAACTTTAGCATGAAAACAGATCAAAACTATACATTTTGTTAGAATTTTTTTATTTGGTGATAATGAGATTCCATATCTCTTTATTTTTTTTTCCTGCTGTTTCTCAATTGGAACAAATGGAGTGCTGTTCTGAATAAAGGATCTCTGTCCAAACTTAGACCCTCTCTAAGCTAGTTGGAAGTAGTTTCCGCATCTGGTATTGGTCATGAGAAAATTAAATACATCAGAAATATATATAAAATGAAGTGGTAATATTGTAAGTGGGAATTAGGCTGATGCTTGAAATATCATATACCTTTTTTATATATAGAAAACAAATTCGGTCAACTGACCTCAACAATCTTTAAATGTCATCTTCTAAGATATAGAATTGTCTATGTATTTGCACATCTATTGCACTTGAATTGTCCCATGAAATTTAAAATCATATGTGCTAGCTTAAATTTTGTCAAAAGTATACATAAGCGCTATATTGGTAAACTTTGCAGCACATGCAAATTTTGTGGAGTTACATGGTGGATATAGCAGGTGTAAACAGATGAGTGCAGAAACAGTTGGTGAAATATATAGATTCACTGAAGGTGCTGATGGGATACAACTTACAGTCTAGCAAAGACGCACTAAATGCTTAGTTATTGATAAGATATTATACTCAATGCTGTTGACATACACCTTGAAAGGTTCACTATTAATCAGCACCAAATAATCTCTGTTGATTAGACCATTTTTTTTTTTTTGATCTTTAATGAGATTTCTCCACTTTAGTGGTAGCTAGTTTGTATGAACTTCTGGCAGTAGTTGGTGGTGGAACATGAAAAACTCAAATATTAAGGATCTATGTGGCATTGTTCTCGAATTGCTGTTGAGAATAGCATCAGCTAGAATAAATTGGCTAAAAGCTGCTAAATTTGTGTATAAGGTTGATTTGACATCTTACCATTATACAAACTTCATATAAAGAATTTTCAAGCTTCCTTTTGCAACATCCAAATGAAGGATGCTTTTCCAGTGGAACAGTTTCAACCTTCACTTTAAATGGATGCTATGATGATTTTTAAGTGTCACCAAGTGTTGCTACCAGGAAATTTTCTTTTCTTTGCTTTTTGTCCCCTTAAAGAAGCATATATGTATATTTTTTTAATAGAAGAAGTAATGTTTATTTGAGGATGGCAAGGAGAAGGGTTTGATTATGGCTGCGTAATGGAAATTTATCTGGTCCATATTATTTCCAAAAATTCAAATACCTATGCTTCCTCTGAAGCAATATAGCTTGAAGTGACTTTTCATACTAAAGATGATTTTGTTATGATTCTTATCTATGATGTAGGAGATTGTGCTGTGTCTGGGATTCTTGTTTATTATTAAGCCAGCGAGTACTCATGTATTTTTGTGTAACATATGTATTCCAGTGAATACTCCATCATTTAGTATTGTTTATGGTTGTTGATGAACCTTGAATTCTCTCATCACATCATCAAGAAATAAAAGTTCATTTCTTGTCCTTTATTTTAATCCATGAGGCTTCTCTTAAGCCATGTATGATGAAAGATTTGTTGTATAAATAGGTTAACGTTTAACAAATTACATTATTGCACTCCTCCATATTATTATTATATTCTTTAATATGGTGCAGGAATGTGGATTCACACCCTCAGTCGTCAGTTATGGATGTCTCATTAATATGTACACTAAGGTATGGATTATATGAATTTGCATTGTCATGTGAATTGGAGAGAGAAAGAAGGGGAGGAAAAGAGATTTGAGAGGGAGTTGGGGGGCCAAGGAGGGGGGGAAGGAGGAAGGGAGAGTGATTCCTCTTTAATAATGATGGCAAAAAAACTGAATTGAGGAATTGTCTGTTCTCATTTTTAGGTTGGTAAAGTCTCTAAAGCCCTGGAAGTTAGCAAAATGATGGAATCAGCTGGTATAAAACACAACATGAAGACTTACTCCATGTTAATCAATGGGTTCTTGAAGTTAAAAGATTGGGCGAATGCATTTGCGATTTTTGAAGATGTTCTCAAGGATGGATTGAAGCCTGATGTGGTGCTCTACAATAACATCATTAGAGCATTCTGTGGAATGGGAAACATGGATCGGGCCATCTGTATGGTTAAGGAAATGCAGAAGGAGAGGCATAGGCCTACATCACGTACATTTATGCCAATTATACATGGATTTGCACGAGCTGGAGAAATAAGAAGAGCTCTAGATGTTTTTGATATGATGAGGTGGAGTGGATGCATCCCAACAGTGCACACTTTCAATGCTTTGATTCTTGGCTTGGTAGAGAAGAGTCAGGTAAATTATGCTTTATTTTCTTGGATCATTTTTGTTTGATTAAATATAAATGTTACTTTGATAAAATTTTTATGTCTTCGTTACCTAATTATCAATCATTTAACTTTGTTAGATCACTCCTGTGTATATTACAGATGGAGAAGGCTGTTGAAATATTGGATGAGATGGCATTGGCAGGTGTAAGTCCAAATGAGCATACATATACAACCATCATGCATGGGTATGCAGCACTGGGTGATACTGGAAAAGCCTTTGAGTATTTCACCAAACTGAGAAATGAAGGACTAGAGCTTGATGTATACACATACGAGGCATTATTGAAGGCATGCTGCAAGTCAGGCAGGATGCAAAGTGCTTTAGCAGTAACAAAAGAAATGAGTGCTCAAAAGATTCCAAGGAACACTTTCGTTTATAACATTTTAATTGATGGGTATGCCTGTTTTTTACCCATTTCTCTTTCTGGGTTGGAAAGTGGAAAATGCTTCTTCATTTGCCTCTTCATTTATACCAAAGATAGTGTTTCTAACTTTGTTATAGTTATCTGCTCATAAAACACTGTTTTGGTCTTCCCCTGTTTCTTTAATATGTTATTATTCTTATGTAGATGGGCTCGGCGAGGTGATGTTTGGGAGGCTGCTGACCTTATGCAACAAATGAAACAAGAAGGAGTTAAACCCGATATTCATACTTATACATCATTTATAAATGCTTGTTGCAAGGCTGGGGACATGCTGGTATGGTTAATGAAACTGACTGTTATTAGTTATGGTACCTGTAGTAAGAAACTAGTTGAAATTTTTATCTGGTCATACATTGCACCAATAGGATGGGCATTTTTTTAAGATGGGTTAGGCATGGCTCAGAAAAAGAAATGATTTTAATGCCTTTTTTTCAGGTACCCTGTCAATAAAAATTTTGTTTTTTATTCTGTGTTTTAACTGTCAGTATTCTCATTCTATAAATAGGATTCATTTGTAGGAAATGTTGTGGCTTCGTAGCATCAAATGATTTGTTCAATATTGATTTCCAATTTAGACAGCTACTTTTTGTTTTCTTAAATCACTAGAAGCTCTCAACTTTTAACATATTATACTTAATAATTTCTTTGAAGATGTATTTCTATATAAGTGGGCATTTTGTTTTTTCCAACCAAATCATAGCAATGTGCTTTTGGAGTTATTATAGACTCATTTCCAGCCACAAAATGGGAAAGTGAAGTTTATTTCCAAAATCAAAGACCAAACTGTGTTTTCGTCAAACCTTAGGGAGTCGTCATCAACACTAGTTCTCATATTTATGTTTTTATGTGATATAGAGAGCAGCAAAAATGATGGAGGAAATGAAAACTTCTGGAGTGAAACCAAATGTCAAAACTTACACTACACTGATACATGGTTGGGCACGGGCATCTCTTCCAGAGAAGGCTTTGAGATGTTTTGAAGAAATGAAGTTGGCAGGATTAAAACCTGATAAAGCTGTATACCATTGCTTGATGACAGCATTGCTATCTAGGGCTACTGTTATTGAAGCATATGTTCGCTCGGGTATTCTTTCCATTTGTACAGAGATGATAGAAACTGGGTTGATTGTTGACATGGGGACAGCAGTTCACTGGTCCAGAAGTTTACGCAAGATTGAAAGAACAGGTGGAGAGCTTACAGAGGCTGTACAGAAAACATTCCCTCCTGATTGGAACATGCGCTACAGTGTTGATGTAGATCCAGAGTCGCACAGCGATGATGAGCTTGACAGTGATGGCGAGAATGACATGTATTTTGGTGGAGATGATGTTGATCAAGACGATGTTGGTAATGATAATGATAAAGATGATTACTTTAACAGAAGACTATCGGCATAATTTAGGTTTTACGCATGAAGAAATAAACTGTGAGGATTTGTCATTTGCTGTGAGTACTAGGCTAAGAACGTAGGTTGGGGTTTTAGGGATGGAGTTCATCTGAACTTCTGATTTGTCATTAGTATCAAATATTCAACGTGAAATTTTGTTTTATATTTGATGTCAGAATAAATTCATTAGTCACAAACAATAGCTGTATTGTGCTTGAAAGTTTACTGCTGATATCATGTCATGGTTATCGTTTTCATCCTCTCAAATTTTCTTCTTGGTCTAACATGAAGAGGAGGTAGAGCAAATTGCAAAATATTACATATTTTAACTTTTGACACTTCATCCCTAAGGACGAGCTCATGGTACTAGCATAATACACATGTATTCTACGGCTATTTTTAATTCAGATCATATTAATTAAGATTGCATATTTAAAAAAAAAATAATTAAAAAAATACTTAATTAATCTTATTTGTCGTTATTAATACGACTATTAATTTAGAAATATTATTTTCATTTTTTATTTTTTATAATATTTTAATGAATTACGTAGTCATAATAAAAGTTAAATAATAAAATAAGTGAAACTAAAAAATTAAAATATTAAAATAAAAACAAAATATTTTTGTAAATTTAGGATTAGAATATAAAAAATAATTTTAAGGGTTAACTAATGAAAAATTACTTTTAATTGATGGATAGAACTAATGACAAATTGATGCAAACATATCACCCACAATGAATTTCAATTCCCAAGACCCGAATGAGATTGTATTTAAACTAACATAAATTTTCATCGTTAGTCCAAACAATCAAAACTATATCAAAATTTTGA
Organism: Mallotus japonicus; assembly: GCA_949634005.1. Taxonomy (NCBI): domain Eukaryota; kingdom Viridiplantae; phylum Streptophyta; class Magnoliopsida; order Malpighiales; family Euphorbiaceae; genus Mallotus; species Mallotus japonicus. The sequence goes on along the minus strand of CATIWK010138231.1, from coordinate 351 downwards.
CCTTACACAAGACAACGATGAGAAAATTTAGCTGATCCAAACAACCAAAGTTATACTCAAAATAAAGATGAGAAAGGTAAGTGATAAGTTTAGGATTTGTACACTACAAGGGTTAAACCTTTTTTTTTTTTTACCAAAGTTAGGGGAGGGGGGATGGTGGGTCTCGAACCCAAGACCCACCGCATGTCCCTCATGGCCAGGCATGCGGGGACTACAAGGGTTAAACCTTGATAAGTACAAAAAGTTCTCAAAAGAACCTAGATGACAAATTCAATTAAAAAATTCAAATTCTTGTAAACTCAACATATCTATCCCAAAAGGGATTTACAACGTTTGTATAGGCATAAACTA
>CATIWK010138152.1:0-12260 GCA_949634005.1 Mallotus japonicus | reverse complement strand
ATTTATTGTAATCTTCCTTGTTTTAGTTTATATTTAATTATTTTAAATAAATTACGGTAGAACGGGCTACCTGATGGGTTTCATCAGGACCGTATGCGCACCGGTAGGATTAAGAGTGAATTGTGAAAATGTGTAAGCTCGGTTGATGCTGTGCTCTCAAGCTATTAGTTAATACTACTGGGGCTGGTAACTCGGTGGATGCTGTGCTCTCGGGACCGCCAGTAGAATTTGGATTAAGTGTTGATGACTGTGGCTGTAACTCGGTTAATGCTTTACTCTCGGGTCGGCAGTCTTTGGATTAAGAGAGTCGAAAGACTATTAGAATGAATGGTTAGGGTTCTACCTAGTTTTCAAAAGAAACTGTTTTGTTATGTATTAATATTATGTTTCAAAGGGATTTAATTATAAAATATAAAACATTATATTTTCATGAATTATATTTATTTTAAAGAGATTTTCAAACTGCATACATTTCTCTTATTAACTTACTCAGTGAGGTCTGACTCCCCTCAAATATTTTTTTCAAGATCTCGGGAGTCTTCTGTTAGTCTGCCTACTTTACGCCGAAGTTCTTCTTCACCGGCTATTTTATGTAGGTTTATTTGATGTACTGTCATATTATATTTGTATTCTAGAACACTGCAGTAGACATTTTATAAGTGTGATGTATTTTACGAATTATTTTATGTTAAAGTTTGTATCATGATAACTTTTATATTAATGGTATGAGATTTGTATTTTAATGTCAATTGAGATATTTATTTCATTTTGAGCATCTTATTTAAAGTATTGCTCAGTATTTAATGTTTTTGTTTCGCGAAAAATTTTTAAGGCTTACTATGGGTTTCGGGTACTTTAAGTATTCTCATTCCCTAGTGGCGGTCATGGACCTAATGGTTCAGGTCGTGACAATGTAAGACATGAATAAGTAAAAATTAAATATAAAATTTTTATTTTTAGAAATGAATATTCAATATAAAAAATAAACTAAAAATTGAAATATACAAAAATATAATTAATTTTTAAATTTTTCTACAGAAATTTTAATTAAAATGATCAATTATCTTCTTAAAATTGAAAAATTAAAATTCATTTCTTCAACTTTTCATTTACGATCAAATACTACTCCTGTGCATAATTAAATTATTATGAATGTAATTTTAAAAAACTATTAAATTTAATTTTTATTTTTATTTTTAAATTTTAGATACATGGATATTAAGAGATATAAAAATAGGGATAATGGCACTGTCAGTTCTAAAAATATATTAAATTTACAATTAAATCCTATAAAATAAAAGTTTCTCAATTGAGTTTACAAACTTTTTAAAAATTATTGTTAGTCCTAAATTGTCAAAATTGATAGAAATCAATGATGTATCAATCATCTTTATAGATCTCTTATATCAGCCTGATGATATGCTAGTCATCTTTGCCATGTCCAAAATACATAAGATGCTATGCCACGTCATCTTTCCACTAACTTAAAATTAGGGTTTCTTAAAAATCTTAAAAATTGAAAATACAGAAACAATGAATCTTAAAAATCTGCTCCCAGTGACTGAACAAGTAAGTCCTTACTTTGACTGAAAATCCAGCAACCCGCTTACCACAAGTGTCCCTTAAAACTCCCCTTGCAGTAGCTATCATTAGAATAAGGCCCCTTTTAAATTCCATATGGACTCACTCTCACAATACCATATAGGAGAATTCAGGTTATCCGATATTTGCCTGAATACTGGAGTACTCTTACATTTGTCCTCATCATCACTTAACTCAATTATTTCCAGTGATGTTGCACTCTGGTTGTTCTTTACCTTTTCATGTTCAATATCCACTGTTTTATCTCGCTTGTCTTCAGAAATGGTATTTTCAAGGAAATGTTGCTCTTCTAGAAGGGCAGTATTTTCTGGTGTTTGCCTAAATGCTGGAGTACTCTTACATTTGTCCTTATCGTCACTTAACTCGATTATTTCCGTGATGTTGCACTTTGGTTGTTCATTACCTTTTCATGTTCAATATCTACTGTTTTATCTTGCTTGTCTTCAGAAATGGTATTACCAAGGAAATGTTGCTCTTTCAGAAGGGCGGTGTTATTGGATTGACTTTATGAAGAAGCAAGTGATGGTAGTGAAGCATTAGATGCTTTGGGGTGGTTTTTATTTCCTTTTACATCAGATTCGTGACTTTCTCCATAATGCATACTGATGGAACATAAAAATACGCCTCTAATAGAAACCCAATAGGTGGAAAGTATATTTGTCCTATGCGCCTCCTCAGCCTACTTTTGAGTTGTTGACTTTTAACCTTTAAGAATTAAGTCAAAATTGAACACCACTTTATGTAATTTCCTGCTCAGTCTCCCTCAAATCCTACCCAGGTTACATCGGATGCAAATTAGAGTTGTCCAGCCTACATAGGAAATAGAGAAACCCTATGCAGAGAGCATGCAATCCTGTCTGGGAACTCAACATCTGAATAAGAGATTTAATGCCCAATAGCATAACCTATTCAGGAAACGTGTGTCCCTTTCTCTGACAAGCATTAAATACCGCCTCCATTAATCTATATAGCGCGCCTGCTCCTCCCCTGATCCTGTTAGGTCCTTCTTGACCAATCAGAGCCGTTTATTTCTACCAACCAACCCAATCAGGACTACCCATTTCCACCTACCAAAGCTATATAAAGCTCTACTCTCCAAAGCCAAGGTTCGCTTCTTCTTCTTCCTCTCCATTTTCTCTACAACTTTGATAGATTTAAACTCCATTCTTCTTCCATTAAATTCATGCTTTTCTTGTTGTCTTTATAACCATGTTTGGGTAATCCTATTTGAGCTATTCTAACTTAAGCATCGGAGGGGCTTTAGGCAATCCAAGCCCTCGTTCACCAAGATTTCTTTGTCTTGCAAAAATCCATTAACATACATGTTGGAGCTGTAGCTAAGGCAAATGAAATTGAACTATTAGAATGGCGCCGTCTATGGGAATGGATGATCTTTGTTGCTTAAAGGTTGTCCTTTCTTCCATTAAAAATTCTCTCATCAATATATGTTCTTGATTCATAAATGAAAAATCATTATGCTCGTGTTTTCTTTTTATCATCGTATTTGTTCCACTTAATATCAAAGAAAGTTATAAAAGTTGTACTCTTATTTTTGTTCTTTTTTCATTGTATTTGCTCCATTAAAAGCTAAGAAAAAGGTAAAGTGACAATGATAAGGGGTTTGGATGTGTGCCTTGTTGTGTGCTGTGTAGGAAATGCTTAGTTGTTGTTATTGTGGTTGCTTCCTCTTATATATATATGTGTGTGTGTGTGTGTGTGTGTGTGTGTGTGTGCATATGAAAAATGTATGATTTCTTGTACTGGTAGGATTGAACACATCTACTGAAAAGTATGAATTAATATGAGAGAGAGAAATGAGGAGAATTCCCCAAACGAGTCTTAGGCCCTGAATAGCTAGTCCTATCTAGAGGCTCCTGAACAGGATCGCCAATCGAGATTCCTTATCAAGGAGAAGAGAAGCGAAGAATTGAGGAAGCTGAAACTCTCGCCTTGAGAAGAACGAATGAAAGACAATTTTATTTTTATAAAAGTAGACACCCTAGGAGCCACTTGGGGAGAATGACTTTAAATGCCTATACAGGTATCCCTAATCAGCATAGCAGATAAGGAAAGTTACATCTGACTCATTGTCATTCTCTCCCAGGCCAGAGAGAGGGATCAATAAGCTCTTGATTGAAAAGATAAGAGAGTTATGGACAGTTTGTTAATATTCAAAATAAGGGTGGAAGCTCAAAGGAGTATGCCCACAAATTTAAAAGCCCTTATGGATAGAGTAGACAAGTACAACCATCAAGATGATACCTTTTCCACTAATGAATTAGCACTCGAATGCAAAGAATAGTTTGAAGACTCTTCCCCTCTTAAGAAGATTAAAAGGAATAAAAAAATTGTAAATAAAAAATATGAAGTAAAATAAAAATATATAAAAATTGAAAAAATTGTATTTTTAAAAATTTTTCATTAACTAAAAATTCTTTTAAGTGATTATACATCAAATTATGTTTTTAAATATTTTTATTTTTTAAAATTTATTAAAAAATAATTAAAAGTTAAAATTGTAAACAGATTAAAATAAATTAATTTAAATACTTTTTTTATTTTAAGTACTTTTAAACTTATTATTAATATTATTACCTCTTTTTAAATTTTAGAAGCTATAAAGTCTTTTAATTTTAAAATAGTACATTATTGAAGGGCAATTTAACTATAAGTCCACTAATACTAATAACAATTAACCTGCGACGCTTGATCCAGATGGTCAAGCTCCCGCATAGGTATCTGTGGGGTCTCAGGTTCAAGACCCAGGTTCAAGACCCCGTGTTCTCTGAGTTGTGTTCTAAGAGGAGCTTATCTTGCAATTTTGTGTATATATATACATACAGGAATGAATTATTTTGAAAGAGGTCAAATGGGTACAAGTTAAATAGAGAATAGATATTGGTTTAGTTTATAGTAAATTTATCATCAATAGACATTGGCCTTCCCAGCAAACCACAACCTCATTGGTGCTCAAGTCCATTCCACCAATTTGGAGATAAAATAAAGAAAAGTTATCAACTTTGGATGATTAATTATTATGCCCTTAGTTGTTATAATTAATGTTTGAGCTATATGAAACTAAAGTGTTTTAAAAATTTCCAATTTCTAATAGTAACATGGAAGTAAAAGTTGCTTATGTATTGTTACACTTGGTACCTTCTTAATTTTGCTTCTTTGTTCTTTTGTTATGTGTTAGATGCTTGCTCTTTTTTTTTGTCTTCAATTGAGCCACTTATAGGTTGCATGTCCTGACTAAGCCTCTTCCATGTGAGATTTCATGAATCAAAAAGCCTTTTTCTCTGTGTTGGCCCAATTTGTAATATCAATTGAGCACATCCTAAGCAAAAGAACTTGCAAATAAGTGCCTAAACTTTGCCATGCACGTTCTTGACAACAACTTCTGCACTTAATAAGAAAATTCATGAAAAATCACAACGTCACCATGTAAATGGTCTTGTAAATTGCTTTAGATGTTGCAAGAAACGCATATCTTTGTTATCTTTCGATGAAAAATCAGTAAGGTTCTAAGTTGGGAGCTATTTAGTCCATGAGCATGCCAACCATTTTTTCTTTTTGTGAGTTAAGAATCAAATTTGGCTGTGCATGCTAATACCCAAAACTTCAGCCCCTTGCCTTTTTTTTTATTCAAACATATAATTTTATATCCTTTAATTTCCCTTCTTTTTCCTTTGTTCAGAAACATCCAATTCGCAGACGACACAATTATCTTTGGCAAGGCAAAGGTCACCGAGGCAAGTAATCTCAGAGAGATTCTTCAACTTTACTCAGCAGCCTCAGGTCAAAGAATCAACCTTCGCAAATCAGGTATTTCTTTCAGTCCGAATACTCCTTTTTGGCTAAAAAGACAAATAGAAAATACCCTGAGAATTGATGAATCGGGAGCTCTCTCTAAGTATCTTGGCATCCCATCTCTTTAGGGTCGTACCAAAACCCAACTCTGTAATGTGATTTGTGATAGAATCTTACAAAAGGTTCAGGGATGGAAAGCCTCCTTTTTATCCCAAGCAGGGAAAGATGTCATGATCAAAACGGTCCTCCAAGCCATTCCAACTTATATCATGTCAATCTTTAATCCCTAATCAAGTCATCAACAGATTGGAACAGCTTATTAGGAGTTTCTGGTGGGCTCAAGATGTTACAAAAAGGAAAATCCATTGGGTTGCTTGGAACACTCTGACAAAAAACAAATTGCTTGGTGGGGTTCAGGGACCTACAACAGTTCAACATCACCCTTCTAGCAAAGCAAAGCTGGAATATTTTAACCAATCCTAATTCCCTAAGTGCAAAACTCCTTAAGAGCATCTATTTTCCAAGCTCTTCTTTTGAAAATGCAAAAAAAGGACATTATCCTTCATGGATTTAGTCCAGCATACTACAAGGTAGAGACCTTTGTATAGAGGGTAGTAGATGGAATGTTCATTCCAGGAGTAGCATCAGTATTTGGGGGGACAAATGGGTCCCGGAACTCCCTCATTTCAAGATTCATACTACTGCTCCCCACCAAACCCCCTTAAGAACAGTTAGTGATCTAATATGCCCTTACCGGAGAATTTGGAGAATTGATATCCTACAGTCACTGTTCAGTGAAGATGAAGTCAGAGCAATCATCAGCATTCCTATTTTGGGGCTAGGAGGAGCAGACAAAAAGGTATGCACTATGAGAGAAATGGTAAGTATTTCGTTCGGTCAGGGTATGACCTAATCAAACAGAGTAGGGATACTCAACCCATTGAAGAAACTCCAAACACCTCACATAACCCAAGCAAAGAAACCTGGAAGTCAATTTGGCAACTCAGAATCCCCCCGAAAATCAAGTTCTTTATCTGGAGATGCGTAAAGGATTCAATTGCTACCAAGATAAACCTGGCAAAGAGAGGATGCTCCAACGATACAACTTGCAAAATTTGTGGAGAAAAGGAAGAGTCGATAGAATATCTATTATTTTTCTGTGGAAAAGCCAAGTTGGTGTGGTTTGGATCTTCTCTTAATTAACGGCCAAGAGAGGAGGGTATCCAATCTTTCATGGGTTAGTGGGAAGAAATCAACAAGGTGATGAAGGAGTTAGACTTTTCCATGGGCCTAGAACTCAATGCCATCATATGCTGGCAGATTTGGAAGCATAGGAATCAAGAACTGTTTCAACAGGAAAGGTTTGACCCGAAGATAGTTTTATCCAAAATCAGAATGCAGTGGACAGAGTTGAATGATCTGCAAAACATGGATAAAAACTTACCTCAGATAAACGAGCAAGGTAGTCCCATTCCCAGACAATGGGAAAAACCAGACAGAGGACAAACAAAATTCAACTGTGATGCATCATACAATATTAACACCAGGAAAGGGCGCATAGCTTTGATATGTAGAAACCATGAAGGTGAAGTATTGCAAACAGCTGTTACAAAAATTCAATGTTCCTCTGCCGCAGTAGCCGAAGCTCTTGCATTAAGGGAGGCGGTGAGACTAGCTACCAGTCAAGGAAGCCAGAATGCAGTCATCGAATCGGATGCTAAGGAGATTGTAGACGCCATTCATAGCAACAAGGATATGTTAAGGTGGGATTATGCTGTAATTATTGAAGAAATTTTAGCCAGGATATCGTCCAGACCTGAACTGTCTATCGCTATTGTCTACATCAGCAGAGCATCAAACAATGCAGCCCACTGGCTGTCGAAAAGTGACACCTTCGTGGAGAACAGGGGTAGTTTTATCCCTCCTGAATTAGACCTCATCCTTCATAGGGATGTTTCCGTTTGATTTATTTTGTTCGCTTGCTTTGGTGTTTTTATTTTTGGTTTTTCCTAAGTTGTAGAGTTCACTTTTAAGGTGTTCTCAGTGGCATCCCTTGCTGGTCTGGTTGCTAGCATCTTTTGTTTTTAGGAGCCTCAGTGGTTTTCCTGCTGGTTGTCTTGTTGTATGTCCTGGTTCTGTGTTATGAATCTCAACTTTCCAAAAAAAAGAAGCATGCAAAATTTTCTTTCAAAAAATAATGCAAGAAAAGACTTTGGCATTGTTACTTATCAATGATCAACAATTTATTATTTACTGTGATTTCGTATTGTAATGTGGGTTATGCTCTTCATTTGTTTTTGATGGGCTGTAAATATGGTGGAGGAGGAGGAGATTACATTTTCTTGATAGAAATTACAAAGACTTTTGGTAGTACGTTTACAACATTATAAAATTTATTTTAATTTTTAATTGAATTAATATTTATATTAAAGTTATCAACAATTAACTAAATATCTATGTCAAAAAAAAACAATTAACTAAATATCTGTTAAAAAAAACAATTAACTAAATATCAAAACTAAAATATTAAAATAAAAAATTATAAAGAAAATCACAAAACAAGCATCTTCATTTTGTAAATGAAAGATTTTCAATTTTTATATATTTTATATTAATACATTTACATCCACAAAATAAAATGGTTATATCTGTTCTGATTTCATAAATGATGTCCAACAATGAAATCTGTCAAGTAATAAGGTACCAATCTGTTAAATTGTGGCATGGAATCTATCAAGTAATGTTTGTTGGCTAAATGCCACAATTTGCAAGTTCAACATCATTCAGCTTTAAAGCATTGTATTGCAACAATTAACAATATCATAATAATCAGATGTAAGAATACAAAATAAGAGACCAAAATGGAGTATTTAAGCAAAAAAAAAAAAAAAAAATCTGTCATCCTTAAATGGGTGATTCCAAAATATTGAACTTCATCATTGCAACTATAAATATTAATTCATATGCATCTCATAACTCAAGATACAATTACATTAACAATCAAACAAAAAACAGCTTCTTCAGCCTATATAGCAAAGACCATATTGAAGGAGCTTCCGGTATATAAATGCATGGTGCCTCGTTTGCCTCTTTTTGATCATCTCAAAATCAACCACCATCTACTGTTGTTTGGCAGTTACATCCACACCATCAGCGCCACTTGATCCTGATCAGTTGGCCATTGTTTCTTGTACAACTGACAGGGACCAAGTTGAAAATTCGAGTCCTCGTTTATGTCCCGTCACAAGTATTTGGTGCCAATTGAGCTTGGTCACAGACTAAATTCATAGACAGAATTGTTAGTCCAAGACATGTATGTCTTCAAAAATAGATCTTTCTTGCTGCAGAAAGAAAACATAATTAGTACTGAGCACTATTCCAAAACATTGGGCATTAAGCACAATTTCGCATGAAAACAGTACCCTGATGGCATCTCCTTCAGCTTGAACATGCAATACCCCTCACGAGATTATTCCAATTTTCCACCTATTTTTACAAACAAATATCAATATGAATGAGGGATGAAATTGAAAGCTGTGCACTTTGAAGACATCAAACAGAAACCGACTGATAAAAAACAAGTGAAAAAAAATAATGAAAAGCGATTATAGTACAAATTTAGTTGCGACAGCAGATACGAACTGATCAATACTTGTAAACATAAGTTTCCAGCATCCTTAGAGACACAAGTAGACTGAAAGTGAATGGTTAGGAGTGAGCCATGACATCTGAATTCCTTTCCATTCCTTGTTTAGCATAAAAATAAAGGAAACTGGTGGTAAGAAATGAAGCAGAAGCCACTTAGCCTCCATGCATGCTATAGTGGAACCAGATACCCAAGCAGTAGTTCCAATAACAATGCATTGAAGTTGGACTCTATCAGTTAAGAGATACCTGTTAAGAAGAGATCAAAGAGCTTGTAAAATGGCCCCAAGTGCTGCTCCAGTTTTGCAAGAGAAAAGATATGTAAATTGACCTTCTCACCGGATCACAAGCTCATTGGTGTTGAAGTCCTTTCCACTCTTCGGTGCCGATAAGTCACAAGTTTGAATTTCAACTAGAGCTCAATTAAAAAAAGACCTTTGGCTTAGAAAGGAAAGAAAAAATATTATATATTTGTAATTGCTACTTAGAATCATCAGATTGATTATTGATACCTGTAAAAAGGCAGTCACCAAACATCATATTGATACCTGTTCGTCTTGATGTTGTAGCAATGGACATTTGTCTATCATTACTCATAATGATAATTAATATGCATCCAAATTCTATTAAAAAAAGCAAGAAAAAAAAAACTTTTAGCTCAAAAGAAAGAAACAAATAGATAAAGAAAAAGAAAACACAAATCTATTAAAAAAAGATAATTACTTGCAGATGAAAAAATTAAAGTGAAGACTGATGTTTTAAAGACAATATTCGGTGGTGCTGCAGGGGAGGAGATTGCCTATTGTGAAACGATGTCCTGGTTTAAAAAAAGCCCAAAAAGGTTAATAATAGTTATGAGAAATTGGAAAAGAAGAAATTAGAGCACAATTAATTAATAAAGTGAAGAGATATTACCTTTTAATTTCTTAATATCCTTCATAATGCAGAGCTGAACATTCCAAAATTTCAAGCTTGAGTGAAGTGTTTTGGGTGATGTAATGTGGCAATTTCTTCAACTTGTCACAGAATTTAATCTTCAAAGAGTGAAGAGATGGCATTATTGTTATTTCATCTTCTTCATAATTCCGCTCTTCCCATTCTTCCATCCTATAGAACTCCAATTCCATCAATTTGGGGAATAATATTACTGCAGTATTCATTGCATCAGTAGCACCACTACTACTTCCACCAATCCCACCATCATGACCATCCATCCCAAGAAACTCACCACCTACTTTCTTAACACTCTTAAAGTCCTTAATTCTAAGAGATTCAAGGGAAGACAATTTTACCAATTCAGGCAATTGCTCATAGTTTATCCAACCCCAAAGAACAAGTTTCCTAAGAGAATTCAGCTTCCACTTTATCCAACTTGTACTGCAAATTTTGATGCCTTGGTAATCATATATTTTTAAATATTTCAAATTTGCAGAGGCTCTAAAGTTTCTAATAACTCTTCATCTCCACATTCTTTCCTCCACTCTCCTCCATCTCCATCTTCTTCATTAAAAAAGAGATCCAATTGCGTGAGGTGCATTTTAGCCTTCAACTGTGCTTGCTTAGTGTCTTTCACATCCACATCTGCCTTATGTTGTCTTCTCCTATCTAAGCACAAATAACCACCAAGGATGTTGAGGTTTTCCACATCTCTAAGAGATAAACATGCTTCTTCTCTTTCATTATCATGGCCAATGTTGAGCCAACTTAATATCCAGAGATCACTTAATCTCGCTATTCCTTTTGGCAACCACAAAGACTGACACCAAAAATTATACAGATATTTCAAATTAATAAGTTTTCCCATCCCCTGAGGTAACGATTCAAGACTGTCACATTCATCCACAACTAAGGTTTGTAAATTATATAACTTACATAATGTTTCAGGCAACTTTTTTAAATTTGAATTCCCAGACAAGTCTAACTCTCTCAAATGGATTAATTTACTAATATTGGATGGGTTTTCTTCAATACCACAATTACTTAAGCTTAATGACCTCAAACAAGTCAATTCATGGAATATACAAGGTAAGGCCGCTTCAATCATTGAAAAACTAAGAGTAGACAAAATAGTCAGACTCCGTAATATTTTAAAATTATATACACAACGAGGAAATGAGTCCTTCTGTTGGCCAACCACTGAAATCCCTGCATGACGTAGTTGGTTATAACTCAAATCTTCTCTTCAACTACCTATCCGATTGGTAGTACTATTGACCTCTATGCTACAACTTTCCTTCTTCATCAGAGATTGACCAAAATCATGAACCAAATCATGCATCTTACAGTAACTATTGGTCCAGTCCAAACGATCTTCCTCAAAATCCTGAAACAGAGAGTGCATAGCTAAGTGTTGGAAATACTGCTCACCTATCTCCACCATTTCCTTACATGTTGCTGCCCTAAGATAACCTTGACTCATCCACATCCCAATCAATTTCCTTCTACTCAACCTATGATCGTTGGGGAAGATGACACAGTGCAAGAAGCACTGTTTCAACGGTGATGGTAAGTCATAATAACTTAACCATAACGGTACCAAAACATCTCTTTCAACTTCCTCTAATATCCATAATTCACTATCTAAGACGCTTTGCCACTGTTGTACAGAATCTTTAAAGCGTAAAAGACCCCCTATTATTTTTATAGCAAGAGGCAAACCCTTACATCTAGCAACAATTTTTCTTCCAATTTCTTCTAGACTCTTATCCTTCTCCTCGTTAGTCCTATCAGAAAATGCAACTTGAGAAAATATGGACCAACATTCCAGTTCAGACAACAATCCAAGTCGGATTATGTCATTATGTTCTCTAAAACCCATAATTTTTGCAACATTCTCCTTACGTGTGGTTACCAGAATCTTGCTTCCTGGTGCACCACATTCAAGACAATGTTTTAGTTGTTCCTACTTTCTAAAGTCTTCATTCCAGACATCATCTAAAACAAGCAAAAACTTTTTTCCCTCAATAAAATGCTGAATTTTCTCTAATAAAGCCTGTAATCCAACTACATATGGGGCTTCACCCATGAGAGATTGAAGGATCGCCTTAGCAATCCCAATCTCATCAAAGGGATCCGAGACACAAAACCATATTTTCTTTTGGAAATGGGACTTAATCCTATCATCATCATACACGAGTCTGGCGAGAGTTATTTTTCCTATCCCCCCCCATCCCTACTACAGAGAGGACATGGAGGTTTGGCAT
>CATIWK010138144.1:0-10776 GCA_949634005.1 Mallotus japonicus | reverse complement strand
TCATGTAATGGCTTAGAAATTTCCACTAAGTTTTTTCCAAATGTATGTGAATTGTGCCATATAGTGAATTCTTTAAATAAAGCCCAAGCCCATTTGCGAATGGATTTTATCCAAGTGGGCCTCTCATGCCTATTCAAGCCCAATATGAGTAAACCTTGTCAAAGTTGGCCTTTCATGCCTATTCTTAACCCATTTCAAATGGATTTTTACAAAGTAAACTCCTAAAGTCGAAACTTGGCCCATTAAGAATAGACTTTGGCTTTATTCAAAGGAAATGTTACTTGTTTAATTCGTCTTAAGATTTTCTTTTCATACGGCGGTTTTGTTATCCCCTGTTGATAATTAAAACCCAACCAACAATCCTAGGATAAGAAACTCACCATGAATACGTGTGTGGAAGAAATAAGGGTGGAGGTTTTATTTTGAAGAGTTTTGCCTTGTGTTATGTGATAGCTACATGTAAATAGATTATTTCTTTATTTATTCTTTTAAGAGTCTGCATATCATGCATACACGTCATGCATTTTTCTAATTGACAATGATTACAGACATAGATTTAAATCAATCATCCATGTGGACTCGCTCCAGCACCGGCCGATTAATCAGAATGTCAAAAGATACGGCGTCTCCAAGTTTTGATTTAAAGCAGTTTAAAGCAGAGATGGCTGAACAGACTAGAATGATCATGCGAGAGATGATGACCGAAATGAATTCAGCTAGGCAAGAGCCACCTGCACTTGCACCTATTCCTGCACCTGCATTCGTACCTCCTCTACAGCCTCTCGATCTGGATGCTGAGAATCTAGGAAGGCGGGAAATTGAGGACGACCAAGAGACTCTACTAGCAGAGCCAGTTATCCGACCAAGATTAGATGCCCCGAAAATTCCAGAAAAACCTGATTGGGCTAAGGATCTTGTCAATTCAGTGGCTCAAATGCAATTACAGATGAAAGAGAAAGGCATTGAAGCTCCAATGAACTACTCGGATCTATAATTGGGGGAAGATGATGATCCGTTGCCCCAAAAATTCATGTTCCCTGATATGAAGAAGTTCACTGGTGTGGAAGACCCTCATTTGCACCTTAAACAGTATGCCACCCATATGAGGACAACCAATCTGAACAAAGCCTAGATTGTCAAATAATTTTCCCTGTCTCTCGACGGAGCACCTATCAGGTGGTACTATTCTTTGGAACCAAGAATCCAAGCTGACTGGGAAGAACTGTGTGGGGCATTTGTTAAGTAATATAGTCTCAATATTCAGATAGAGGCTTCATTAAGGGATTACAGAATATCAGACAGAGATTCAATGAGCCTTTTGCTGATTTCCTTATTAGATGGAGAGCCAAGCTTTCACAAATGAAACACCGACCTTTAGAAAATGACCAGCTTATGATAGCAATGGAGGGGTGTGTACTTCTGCTCTCTAAGAAGCTGAAAGATTTGGGAATCAGGAATTTTGAAGAGTTATATAGATTCGAGGTATAGAAGGAATCTGACCTAGCGTAGGAACGGAAGCCCTTCAATGGAAGAGCTTCAGGGAGAGAAGGACCAAGGTCCAGCAGTGGAGGTGGATCAAGTAGCAATGTTCAGATTAATGCGGTCCAACAACCTAGAAGATTCTCCAACCTCATGAGACCTCTCTCTAAAGTTCTGGAAAAGGTTATCGAAAATAACTTATCGCAGCCTTTACCTAAAAGACCTCCATTCCCAAACGCCGACCCTAAGTACTATTACAAATACCATAAAAATATCGGCCATGACACCGATAATTGCACTCGCCTGAAGCATGAAATTCAAGACCTGATTGATGCAGGCAAAATTACTGACCCTGAAAATAAAAAGCCAAATATAAGAAACAACCCATTGCCTAACTATCGAAGCATGCCACCACCTAACCAATCTATTCTTACTATAAACACCGGCTTGACGGAGGAGCAAGTCCTAAATTCTTTCGTTAATACCACACCCATATCACCACAACCCAAACTAAAAAATTTAAACCCAACAGTGCAGCCTGTGGAGGTTAAAATGAATGTCCTAGACATATGGAGTTCCTCTGATGAAGAAGGGAAGCGAATGATTTGTGGAAAGGTGAGGAAGAGAAGAAGGTGCAATCAGTTAGAAAGTTGAAAAAGAAAGCATCCGAGTCTGATAAGTCTCAAGAAAATGAAGAGGATTCCAAAAAGGAGTCAAAAGAGAGCTTAAGGAATCAAAAAAGACAGAGAAATTTGAGAAAGTTGTTGAAGCCAAGAGAGTAGAGAAGACTCTCTCTAGTGTTTGGGAGATGTTGATGCACTCCAAAGCCCATCGGGAGGCATTAGTAATGGCTCTTGACCACAAGATGGTCCCTTTAACCCACACACCTGAACAACTGGTTGATTCATTAACTAAGAGTCCCCAAGGAACTGTGATGTTTACGGACGATGACTTGCCGCTGGAAGGGAGAGATCATCTCAAACCCTTGTTCATTAAAGCTGAAGTCAAAGGGAAGCTTACATGTTGTGTGATGGTCGATAATGGCTCTGCCATCAATGTCTGCCCTTTGAAAATATTGCCTAAGTTGGGGCTTACAGTAGCTGAATTGAAGTCATCAAATGTGATCATCAAGGCTTATGATGACACTAAAAGACCTGTTGAGAGAACTTTCAGAGCACTAGTGAAGACAGGACCATTGGAGGTTTAAGTCAATCTTCATATGATTAATATTCCTGTCACTTTTGCTATCCTTTTGGGAAGGCCTTGGTTTCATTCGTTGGGAGGTGTGCCATCTACTGTCCATCAAAAAATTAAATTCCCACACGAGGGAAAGGTGGTTACAATCTCAGCTGAGACTGAAGCTGCAGTTGCTGCACTGAAGATGGCTCCTCAGGAGATCCCGTTAAGTCCTAGTTTTAAAGTCTGCGTGATATATGAAGACGAGCTTAGTGCTAAAATCAAGATAATGATGAAGAATCAAAGCTTTGTACCCGGAATGGGATTGGGAAAGGATCAACAAGGTCCGCCTAGTTTTATTGAGGCCACACAGTGTTTCTGAAGCATGGGATAGGATATCCCGAGACCAATGAACTAGCAGACACCAGTAAGGTTGGAGCTAAGCATGAGAGAAAGCAGAAAGGGAGGAACAAGTCTAAAGCTAAACAGGTGATCAAACCATTGTGGGAAACCTTTGTGAAGGAAGGCACCTACGATCCATGCTGTGGAGCCCCTGACCACTAATGATTGCTGATAAGATAATTCCTGGTTTTGAGATCTTTGTAGAAGAGTTGGATAGAACCAGTGAAGCTGCTGAGAAAGAGCCAATAGTGGAGGAGTTAGTGCTGTTTCCCGAGCTTGAAGGGGGCATCTCTGCGACGAAGTTGAAAGCCACTGCGGACCAAATGGCAGAACTTAATTTTGAGTCTTTTATTTTTGACTCCATTGTAGATGTTTTCTACGATGATCTTGATGTCTCTCTAGCTAACATGTTTAACCTTGATGATGACCTTTTCTTTTCCAAAGTTAATGCAATAAACTCTGAGTTTGCTTATTTATGTGATGTTTTACGTAATGGTTGTACTGTGTGTGATGATCACTTCATGTATATGTTTGACATTAATTCAGTGCAAACTGAATCATTTAATTTAGGCACATGCAATAATCCAAAGAATATACTTCTTGCTTCTGACTTAACTCCTGATGAGAGAGAGAAAATAAAAGAAATAATTAAAAGAAGATAGAAAGTATTTGCTTGGGGTTATGAGGACATGCTCGGGATTGACAGAGAAATTACAGAGTATGCGATTCCCACATATCCTTACATCACACCAATAAAACAGAAGAAGAGGCGATTGAGGTTAAAATGGGCTCTTTTGATCAAAGAAGAGGTGGAAAAGCAGCTGAATATGAAATTCTTGGAAGTAGTAAACGACACCCAGTGGTTAGCAAACATTGTGCCAGTTCCGAAGAAGGATGGAAGGGTCAGGATGTGCATTGATTACAGAGATTTGAACAAGGCCTGTCCTAAAGATGATTTTCCCTTGCCACATATCGACACTCTAGTTGATAGTGCGGCATCCAGTGCCATGTATTCCTTTATGGATGGCTTCTCTGGATATAATCAGATCATGATAGCGGTAATTGACAAGCTAAAAACTTCATTCACCACTGAATGGGGTGTTTATTGCTATACAATCATGCCATTCGGATTGAAGAATGCAGGAGCTACCTATCAGAGGATGGCTACTACTCTGTTCCATGACATGATCCATAAAGAGATCGAAGTGTACGTAGACGACATGATGGTGAAGTCTCAAACACGAGAAGGACATTTCGAGGCTCTTGATAAGTTTCTAGCCAGAGCTGAAAAATATAACCTCCGAATGAATCCAAAGAAATATGTTTTCGGAGTGACTTCTGGAAAGTTATTAGGGCACATCGTTAGTCAGAAGGGAATAGAGGTGGATCCTGATAAAGTCAAAGCAATCAGGGAAATGCCTACACCAAAGACTAAGAGAGAAGTCAAAGGATTCATCGGGCGATTACAATACATCAGTAGGTTCATCGCCAAGCTGACTATGATCTGCGAGCCGATCTTCAAGATTTTAAAGAAAAATCAGCCGATCATCTGGGATGAAAAGTGTCAGCAAGGATTTGAAACTATCAAGAATTACTTGATGAATCCTCTAGTTCTACAATCGCCGAGGCTAGGCAAACTATTGACCCTTTATCTAGCAATCGAGAAAGAGGCATTGGGAGCAATGTTGGCCCAGGAAGGTAGTGAAAAGGTCGAGCATGCGGTTTACTATTTGAGCAAAAAACTTCTTCCCTATGAGTCCAACTATAGTCTCGTGGAGAAGACGTGTTAGCCGTGATATGGGCAACGAAGAAGCTTCGGCACTACTTCCAGTCTTACAGGATTCAAGCAGTCTCCAAGCATGATCCTCTGAGATATCTTCAGTAAACTCCATCCCTAACAAGGAAATTAGCTTGTTGGCTAGTTTTGCTTACGGAGTTCGACATTGACTATGTAGCAAAGAAGGTGATAAAAGGAAGAGCAGTAGCGGACTTCTTGGCTCAGAATCCAGTCGATGATGAACAAGAATAGGAATTGGAGTTTCCAGACGAGCATATGGGTGTAATAGAAATCCAGACATGAACAATGTACTTTGATGGAGCTGTCAACAGTAAGGGAGCTGGTGTCGGTATAATTCTGATCTCACCAGAAAGAGAAATGATCCCGATGGCGAAAAGATTAGAATTTGAAGCTACCAACAATCAAGCTGAGTACGAAGCCTGCATCTATGGTCTGAAAGCACTTAGAAGCGTGGGGGCAGAAGAGATTACGATGTATGGAGATTTCATGCTAGTGGCAAAACAGATCTCCAATCAGTGGGAAGTGAGAGGAGATAAGCTCAAGCTGTATTGGGACTATGCATGCGCTATCATGCTATCATTTTCTCAATGCGAATTTGTGCATTTTCCGCGAGAGGAGAATCAGATGGCGGATGCTTTGGCTACTTTAGCGTCAACTTTGGAAGGAGGAGAGCAGACAAAGGTCAAACCTCTTATTTTGATAAAATCCCGAATCCCCTGTTATGAAGAGATAAAGGTGATGCTTGTTGACTCTACAGAGAGACCATGGTTTTATAATTTATAACGATACTTAGAGACGGGGCAGTTTCCCGAAGATGCTGATAGGAAAGAAAGAATGTCTCTCAGGATGTTGTCTCGATAACTCATCAGCCACAATGGAATGTTGTATAAAAGAGCACCAACTGGAGTACATTTGAGGTGACAAGGATGAAGCTCAGAAGCTTATGGAGGAAATCCATGAAGGGGTATGTGGCTCGCATATGAACGGGACGGTTTTAGTTAAGAAGATAGCACGTCAAGGCTATTTCTAGTTAATAATGGAGATAGATTGCGTGAAATTTGTGAGAAAATGTCACAACTACCAAGCATATGGTGATGTCAGTCATCTACCTTTAATGGAACTTCAGGGGTTAACTTCTCCTTGGCCATTTGCACTATGGAGAATCGACATTATTGGAGAGGTGAGGCCAAAAGCGTCTAACGGTCATCGATACATTGTGGTAGCAATTGACTACTTCTCCAAGTGGGTCGAGGCAGAATCGTTCGTCACTGTTGGATCAAAGCATATGGTGAGGTTTATTGAAAAGAACATAATTTGTCGGTATGGGTTGTCATATCACATTGTTAGTAACAACGGTGTTTAGTTTCAAGCAGAAACAACTGTTTTGCTAAAAGAGTATAAAATTGAGCATCACAGGTCATCGCCGTATCGACCTCAAGCAAATGGAGTAGTAGAAGCCGCGAATAAGAATGTGAAGAGGATTTTGGCTAAAACGCTGGAAAATTACAAATATTGGGCCTATTACCTATATTAACATGTATTTGTTATATTTTTAACATGTTTAAATGATTAATGCATGCTTAAGTGAATATTCATGCCCACTTCCATGTAAATATGATTTGAATTACTTATAAGTAAAACTGTTTATTATGAGCTAACCATATTTGTTGTAGGTTTGAGTAAGTCCTTAATCACTAGTTAATTAATGAATTAAGTAGTTCTTAAGAGGTTTTATTTGAGGGATTATTGTAATAATTGTACAAGTCATTGTAATCCTTAATCCCTTCCCCATTTGTTTTGAATGAATGATTGTAATATTCCTTCCGTTATTTATTCAATTGCCAAGGTAATAAGCAAGCAAATAAGACTAATATGCAAAGTTGGTAAATTGTAAAATTGAAAGCGTGTGTGTGAAACCAACATTAATAGGGAAATAATTCAATAATTAAAGGTAATAAATATAAAATAGAAACGGAGGCCAATCGCAAGGTCGGGTGAGCATTCAAACGCTCATACCCAGTTTCTGAACCCGTTCTCTGATGACGGCTTCTGGGCACCTCCGTGGAATCCAATTGCTGTACAGTGTGTCCCGGCTTTTATCCGGGTGGCGACTCTATCTCCAATAATGGGCCTTCAAGCCCATATTTGTATTTCCTAGCAGGCCTTGAGCTTGCACAGTACCGTGGTCACCAACACTTGGGCACGCGCTAAACCCCGCCGCCTACAATATACATTTCTTTATATTAGCTTACTCAGTAAGGTCTGACTCCCCTCAATTATTTTTCCAAGGACTTGGGAGTCTACAGTTAGTTCATTTTCCCTACGCCGGGTTCATTCTACATCGGCTGCTTTATGTAGGTCATTGTAATATTATTAATATTTGTGAAATAATTTGCAGTTAATCTAGACACCGAAGTAGTATTGGAGGAATTGTTGTTATGTATTTGTATTGGGAATTGTATTGCATTGTAATGTGTATTTTTATATACTTGAGTTAAGATGTTGGTGATTTGATGACATTGGATTTGTGGTGGTTGAGTATATATTTTTGGGAGTGTATTTGCTCTTTTTCAGGTTTTGGTTTTGTCTCGGTACAGGGGAAACTTTGCCAGATTGTCCTTAGAATTTTAGAGTTATTTTTATTTCTGTAATAAATTCTTTAGGCTTACTACAGGTTTCGGAAGCTTTAATGCTTTTCCATTCCCTAGTGCCGGTCACGTGCCCTTAGGGGTTTGGGTCGTGACATCTTGTTACTATGCATAACTGGCCAATGCGAAAATTAGATATTTCTAATGCTTTCTTACATGTGGTATAGAGGATCTTTACATGGCCCAACCACAAGGTTATATCAATGTTGATTTTCCTCACTATGCCTGAAAGCTCCAATGATCTCTCTATGGACTGAAACAGGCTCCCCGTGCTTGGTTTCATCGCCTGACCACTTTCCTTCAATCACTGCTCTTTACACCTTCAAAAGCCGACATATCTTTTTTTATCTTACGGCATGGTACTAATTTTATTTTTCTTTTGGTCTATGTTGATGATCTTCTGGTTATAGGTTCTTCTCTTGCCTTGATCACTCAAATTATCAAAAAATTTTAGGCTGGATTCCCAGTCCATGATATGGGTCAACTTCATTATTTTCTTGGCATCGAATTGCACATTCAATCCACGGGTACAAAATTATCTCAATAGAAATATATTGGTCATTTACTTGAAAGACATGGCATGATGGATTACAAGCCTTGCTGCACATCCATGGCAGTCTCTCCTTCTTTGTCAAAACACATTAGGGAACCAATACTAGATGTTGAAGTCTATCGTTAAATTATTAGTGCTCTTCAGTATGTCACTATCTCCCATCTAGACATAAATTTCAGTGTCAACAAGCTATGTCAATTTATGCATACTCCCATAGATGTGCAATATAAGGCTTTGAAGTGCCTCTTATGCTATCTTAAAGGTATATAATTAGTTGGCTTATTTTTCCCTGTGCATTATACTCTCTCTTCATTGTTATTCGGATAGTGATTGGGGTCGGGATATGGATGACCGTCGCTCCACTAATGGCTACAAAATTTCCATTAGCTCATCTTTAGTCTCTTGGCTTTCTAAAAAACAACCCACTATTGCTCGCTCTTCAACCGAAAGCGAATATAAAGCTATTGCCAATGCAACATCTAAATTGATTTAGCTCAAGGGTCTTCTTTGTGAACTTGGCTTCCCCATAGCTCATGCGAATTTATGGTGTGACAATGTTGGTGCGATATACTTAAGTTCCAATCCTGTGTTTCATGCCCATACCAAACACATTGAGTTGGATTACAACTTCGTTCATGAACAAGTTTCGAATGGTTTTCTTCGAATTCAGTTTCTCTCCAAGAGCATCTTGCTGATTTGTTTAAGAGACCATTGTCCTACCCTCATTTCCAGTTCTTATGTTAGAAGCTTACTCTTAGTTTGGACCATGGATTTGACGGGGGATGAAAGAATAACCACATCTTTCCTTTCATAAAGGACTACATATAATATCATAGACTTCTGTTTAGAGGAAGAATGCCTTATTTCTAAGGACATGCCTTGGAATGGCAACAGTATCCCTATTCTCCTCCAAATGAATACCCAATAATAATCTCATATGATGAAGCCTTAGATTCACCTCCTATGTAGTTCTTGTATATTTATGAAGTACTTGGATAATATTAGTTAGCCTACCTTGTCTAATAAGCCAGCATGGTGATTCTGATATTGCTAGTATACAAATAGTCATTATAAAAGAAAAAATGACACTAACACTTAACTTGCTCCCCAATACTAAATTTGAAAGATTGTTGTCATCAATGAAAGTATAACATACATGCGATATTGTAAAATTGATGTCATAGAGCACCTAAAAAGCAATTGAATAACTATGATTAAACCATCACATGTGATATGATATGTGAAATCAACTTATTTTATAAATGCAATCCAATAATAACTCAAAAAAATTATAAAGCACTAAAACAATGTTTAATTTAAGAAGATACAAAAGAAAAAAATTCTAGCTTCTTCATTATAGTGTGTGGCCTTAATTTAGTAGTTTTAATTTCATTTTTATAAACACTTTTATACGTAAAACAATTTCAAATCAAGCACTTATTATTATTTTTTTATTTGATATGATATGTGAAATCAACTTATTTTATAAACGCATTCCAATATTAACTCAAAAAATTTAAAAAGCACTAAAACAATGTTTAATTTAGGGTTATTTGCCATTTATGGCAAAAAAATGAAACTAATTACCAATTTATAGTGGCACTAAAATATTTAGCAATTTATGGTGAATTTTTTTAAAAAAAATAAAAATTGGCTAAATTGCAAGAGGACAAAAGTCCTCCCATGCATTTCAACAGTTAAACTAGCGAAATGATTATTTTAAAAAAAAAAAAAAGCCAAACCGCCATTGAAAATAGCAGAATGCCACACACACAACACAACACTAACACGCACAAACACCACCGGCACACACAACACTCATGCAAAATCATGCATAAAGGCCACACACACAACACTCATGCAACAACAACAACAATAATAATAATAATAATAATAAGCCTTATTGGTATGAAAAATTTAGATCTTTACGACTTTTGTAATTTTATCCTAACTTTCTAATTTTGGCAAAAATGTCCCAATCTCATTAGTTCTTGGCAATTTTACTACATATAGATATTTGGTCAAAATCGAATAAAATATGCTGATGTGGCATCTGTAAAATATCAAATTTACCCTTTATGTTGTAAAATCCATAAAGGTTTATTGGCATAAAAAATTCAAACGTTTACGACTTTGAGCAATTTCATCCCATTTTTAATTTTGAAAAAATATTTCAATTTAAAAATAATTTGATTAATTGAATAGAAAGTGCTGACATGACAATTAAAAAATTAAAATTACATATGATAAATTTTTAAATTTATAATGGACTATTATTTTAATAAAATTTTTAATACATGTATGTGTTGTAACATATGACAAATTTTCTTTGAATGTTAAAGTTAAATATTTTTTCTTTCAAAAAAAGTTAGATATTTTTAAAAAAATTTCAAATAAATAATTTATAAAATAATTAAAAATTTTAAATTATCTAGAGTAATAATTATTTATATTAAAAATATATTTATTTTTTTAAAATTATTATCATGAAAGTCACTTATGAATTTAACAATTTTTCAATAGTAAATATAATTCTCTTATTATTATTTATGTGTTTTTATTTAATTTTAAAAAGTAATTATTTATATTAATAAATTGGATAAATTAAAATATTTTATCAAAATTTTAAAATTGGGATAAATTTGCCAAAAATTTGAAACATTTGGATTTTTGATACCAATCGACCATTATAGATTTGGAAAATTAAAAAGGACAAATTT
>CATIWK010138132.1:0-13321 GCA_949634005.1 Mallotus japonicus | reverse complement strand
ACCACTCACACAAACTCTGATTGGTATAAAATTATAGTTATTTAATACTACTATTTAATAATAATATATTATTGAATTATATTTGACTAATACTAAATGAGCTTGTTATGAGACTGTTCACCAGCTTATTCACAAGTCTATTTACAAACTTGCTGAATATGCCTATTCACGAGTTTGTTCACGAATTGATTCACAAACATATTAATAAATTTGTTCATGAGTTTTGATGAGTCCAATTTTAAAAGGCCGAATGCTCATTTTCACCCCTAAACTTTACTCTTTTAGTCTATTACACCCCTCAACTTTAAAATTTACCTATGACACATCTCAACTTCTATTTTGTACCTATATCACCCTTCAACTTTCAAAAATTACCTATTACACATTTCAACTTCTATTTTTGTGCCTATACCACCCATGGTGCAATAGAAGAAAAGTGGTAAAGTTTAGGGGTGAAAATGAGCATTCGACTCTGAATTATGGGTGATATAGGCACAAAATAGAAGTTGAGATGTGCAATAGACAAATTTGAAAGTTGAGGGGTGTAATAGACCAAAAGAGTAAAGTTCAGGGGTGAAAATGAGTATTTAGCCAATTTTAAAATATTTAATCTCCATTCATTTATCATATGTGCCCCAAAATTAAATTCGGAATCCACTCTTGACAAAGGAGTTCAAACAAACTAGCTTTTAACGAAATCAACTCCGAACTGTTGTTCATTTACACCAAGGAGAATAAATCACAGTTTTTTATCCAAAAATGGCAAAAATGAACCTTTTGAAAAAAAAAAAAAAAAAACTGAGTGAGAGTCCAAAAGTCTAAAAGGCGGTCTTTTCTGGTCTTATTACGTACAAATTCTGAGGTCAATCTCTTTCAAAGATTTCACACTTTCACCGTCTTTCGCATTATATTTCTTTGTATTTTTTTTTTCTTTGATTAATCCAAAAAACATCATCTCCTCTTCTGTTCTTTCTCTTTCAGAGGAACATCCACCGACATTTACGCAAAACATTTTCTGTTCTGGCTTGTGCTTGTGCTGTGCATATTTCTTGCCAACTCCAACTACAACTGTTTTCGCGCAACTGAGCACTATGAACCTCTGTTTCAATTGTTTCTTGCTGCTCTTCTTGTATTCTTCTTACTCTGTCTCTGCTCTAAACTCTGATGGGTCTGCTCTCTTATCACTCTTGACCCACTGGACTTATGTGCCTCCTTCCATTTCTTCTTCATGGAATTCTTCGCACTCCACTCCTTGTTCCTGGCTAGGCGTACAATGCGACAGCTTCTCTCACAGTGTTGTCGCTTTGAAGCTCCCTGGTTTCGCAATTTCTGGCCGTCTCGGCCCAGAAATTTCCCACCTTTCTCACCTCCACACTCTGGACGTCAGTAACAACACTCTCTCTGGTCACTTACCTTCTCAGTTGGCTTCTTGCAGGCTGCTTCAGTACCTTGATTTGTCCTCGAATTACTTCGCTGGCGAAATCCCTGACAGTTTTAAGTACCTTCAACGTCTCAACACCCTAATTTTGTACTCCAATTCACTCTCTGGTGAGATTCCTGAATCATTGTCTCACATATCGAGCCTGCAATATCTCTATTTGAATAATAATAATTTCAGTGGTTCAATTCCCACCAGCGTGGGTCATTTGAGCCAACTTTTAGAGTTATGGTTGTATGGTAATCAATTATCTGGTACCATTCCTGAGACAATTGGGAACTGTACTAGATTGCAGTCCCTCTATTTGAACGAGAACCAGTTAGTTGGTCCTTTGCCGGAGACCTTCACCAATCTCAAAAGCTTAGTATATTTGTATCTCCATCATAATGGTTTACAGGGTAGCATTCCTTTAGGTTTTGGAAACTGCAAGAACTTGAGTGTTCTTGATCTGTCTTTCAATGACTTCAGTGGGGGTCTTCCGCCAGATCTGGGAAATTGCAGCAGCTTAACAACCTTGGTCATTGTCCATAGTAACTTAGTAGGCACCATTCCTGCTTCATTTGGCCAACTAGACAAGCTTACTGAACTTGACCTCTCTGAAAATTTATTGTCTGGGAGAATTCCCCCTGAAATTGGGAATTGTAAGTCGTTGAAGAGCTTAAGGTTATATAGTAATCAGCTTGAGGGAAAGCTTCCGGGTGATCTTGGAAAGTTGACTGAACTGCAGGACCTTGAACTGTTCAGCAATAACTTGAGTGGTGAAATTCCAATTAGCATTTGGAGGATTCCAAGCCTTGAATACCTCCTAGTGTACAATAACAGTCTTTCTGGTGAACTACCTCGTGAGATGACTGAACTCAAACAGCTAAAGAATATTTCATTATTTGACAATCACTTCTTTGGAGTCATACCACAAAGTTTAGGAGTCAACAGCAGCTTATTGCAGCTGGACTTCACCAATAATAAGTTCAGGGGTGAAATTCCACCAAATCTTTGCTTCGGAAAGCAATTAAGAGTTCTCAATATTGGTCGGAATCATCTTCAAGGTAGCATTTCTTTTGATGTTGGCCAGTGTTCAACTCTCTGGAGATTGATCCTTAGTGAGAATAACCTGACAGGGCCCCTTCCAGAATTTGCCGAAAATCCCAGTCTTTCACACATGGACATTAGTGAAAATAATATTGGAGGTTCGATCCCACCAAGCCTCGGTAACTGTGGTGGTCTCAATTATATGGATTTTTTCAAGAACAAGTTCACAGGTTCTTTACCTCCACAGCTAGGCAATCTTGTACAGCTTGAGCTTGTAGATCTTTCACATAACCAACTGGAAGGTTCTCTGCCGTCTCAGCTATCAAATTGGTACAGAATATACAAATTTGATGTGGGGTTCAATTCCTTGAATGGTTCAATTCCTTCAAGTTTAAAGAATTGGACAAAATTGTCCACTTTAATTTTGAGGGAGAATCATTTTATTGGTGGAATTCCACATTTTCTGTCAGAACTTGAAAAGCTCACAGATCTACAGATTGGTGGAAATCTATTGGGTGGCGAGATTCCTTCATCAATTGGATCATTGCGAGGTCTGCAATATGCATTGAATCTCAGCAGTAATGGGCTGACTGGTCCGATTCCTCCAGGACTAGGGAGCTTGATCAAGCTAGAACGACTTGATATCTCTAACAACAATCTCACTGGAACTTTGGCAGCTCTTGATAGTATCCATGCAT
This sequence comes from Mallotus japonicus, assembly GCA_949634005.1. Classification (NCBI taxonomy): domain Eukaryota; kingdom Viridiplantae; phylum Streptophyta; class Magnoliopsida; order Malpighiales; family Euphorbiaceae; genus Mallotus; species Mallotus japonicus. Next base: position 10,156 of record CATIWK010138132.1, on the reverse strand, counting down.
TAGTCCTGATAAATGTTTCGTACAATCACTTCACAGGTCCAATACCAGACTTGATGATAGACTTGCTGAACTCATCTCCCTCTTCCTTCTTCGGCAATGCTGGGTTATGCGTCAGTTGTATTCCATCAGGTCGCTTAACATGCGCCGGAAATAGAATTTTCAAAGCATGTGCAAGTCAATCAAGCAATCAGAAAGGCCTTACTGAAGTGGAAATTGCAATGGTAGTACTTGCTTTGCTGGTTGCTTTTGTGCTTCTTGGACTTGCTTGTATGTTTGTTCTACGAAGAAGATGGAAACAGGATGTTGAAATAGGTGCTGAAGAGGGTCCAGCTTCTTTACTTAGCAAGGTGATGAAAGCTACTGAAAATCTAAATGACAAATATATCATTGGCAGGGGAGCACATGGAACTGTTTATAAGGCTTCATTGGGTGAAGAAAAACATTTTGCTGCGAAGAAAATTGCCTTCACAGAACATAAAGGAGGGAACAAGAGTATGGTTAGAGAGATTCAAACAATTGGGAAAATCAGGCATCGGAATCTGATCAGGTTGGAGGAGTTTTGGTTAAGAAAGGATTATGGATTAATCCTTTATAGGCACATGAAAAATGGTAGCCTTCATGATGTTTTGCATGGAGAAAATGCACCACCATCTCTTGAATGGAACATACGTTACAAGATAGCCATTGGAACTGCCCATGCATTGGCATATCTCCATTATGATTGTGATCCTCCTGTGGTGCATCGAGACATTAAGCCGGAAAACATTCTCTTGGACTCTGACATGGAGCCTCACGTCTCTGATTTTGGTATTGCTAAGCTTCTGGATCAGTCTTCTGCTTCAGAGCATTCCACTGCTGTTGTGGGTACAATAGGCTACGTTGCACCAGGTAACTACTTTATGCAAACTCTGATATTGTACTTGATATTCTATATTCATATTTCCAAGACAAATGATTGTTGGCTTGGCAGAAAATGCGTTTACGGTAACGAAGAGGATGGAGTCAGATGTTTATAGTTACGGGGTTGTTTTGCTTGAACTAATAACCAGAAAGAAGGCTCTGGATTCTTCATTCGCAGAGGGAACAGATATCGTAGGATGGAGTAACTCAGTTTGGAGGAGCACAAGAGATATCAGTAGAGTTGCAGATTCAAGCCTTGTAGAGGAATTTTATGATTCCAAAATCATGGATCAAGTTATTGATGTATTTTTGGTAGCCTTGAGATGTACAGAAAAGGAGCCAAGCAAAAGACCCACAATGAGAGATGTAGTTAAGCAATTATTGCAGGCAAATGTCTTTGCTAAACCATTGGGCATTTGTTCCTCCAGGGATGCAGAGTCTTGTGTATAAGCGGAAGGAATGTGTTAGTGGAAGATGGGGATGTAGAGTTGTTTCAGGGAATACATGTATGACCCTATTTAGAATTTTCATCCTGCCAAATTTTGTTCTTCAGTATTTCATCAAAGTTTCAGTGCATACAATTCCATTTGTCAGCTATTCGATGCTATGCATCTCAACTTGCACAAGAAATGTGTGCATTATATATAAATGCATGACGGATGAAACAAAACATACCAAAAAAAAAAAGGTAAATTCAAAGAATTCTTTTGTGGGAAAAGGGAATGAAATCCAGACGACTACAAAGGCATCAAAATATTATATTATTTTATTTTATTTGTCGCTTGTTCAGAGATTTAATTTCAAGCATACCAAACTTAGATGACCTACATGAAAATCATTCAATCAAAGCAGGGCTGAACAAGCTCTAACCCTTTACATAGAAATTGAAATTGTTTAATCTCAGTAAATTTGAGATAATTATAGCAAGCACCAAAATATCAATTTATTATAAGCATCACTCTATTGGTACACTACACAAATTGTGTATCTTGATTGTATAATACAGTTACTAACCAGAGGATTTTATTGATAAACAATTAATTACACAAACTAGCTATAGCTAGCTAGAGAAGAACTCTACTGTAAGTGGCTCCTGAGAGTTGATACTTGATAGCTAAGCCCTCCTCCAAGCTTTAGTCTTTATTCTACTTCATCAAACACTCCTATGTCTTAGTAGTGTACCCTGCAAAATAAGACATATATAGATGTAAGTCCGAATTAGCATGTCCTCGACCATATAATATAATAATAATAAAATCAACAAGAAGTATAGGAATAGGGTGGGCATATATACTTGGAGCAGTCTGTGTTGGGGCTAACTAAATATGGAGAAGTGGTTCCACATTTAGCAGGAAGCTCGTTAACTCTTGTATAATTAAGTCCAGGGATCATGGCAGCACCATCCTTCACACACTGGCATTTAAGCCTGAGATCTTCGTTGGTCTTTGCAAGTGCAAGTGACTTTTTAATGCCTGAGCAACATGCTGGCGGTACGTCCCCTCCAAACACTCCATAACTTATGCATGGAGTCAGCAGAATTGTGATCTCCGCACATGATATCGCTGCATGCACGTTAGGATTAAAAAGGACTACCACTGAAGAAACTACCACTAACGCCGCTACCAACCACGACTCTGCTTTTACACCCATTCTTTTAATCTCGTACGAGTTTGTTTACTAACTTGGTGCAATTCCCAGCATTCAGCTATGCCCTTTTTATAGAGTGTTTTTACAGTTGGTCCGCATAGGCGGGCGGGCGAGAAATTTCTAGTTTAGTACCTAAAATTCAATGACTATGATTATATTCACTACAATACAATAATAACGAGATTGATTTTTCTTTTTTATGACTATGATTATATTCACTACAATACAATAATAACGAGATTGATTTTTCTTTTTTCTTTTTAAATCAAAATACAATAATAACGAGATTGATTTTTCTTTTCTTTTTTTTTTTAAATAAAACAAAAACAAAATAATTTTATATATAATTTTTCGTAAATATCTTATCTTTAAAGAGAAGTGACAACTTCAATTTTGTTACGCACCTACAATTTTCCACATTGATAGTATGAAAGAAAGGAATGCTGAGAGAAGATTGGTGACACAAAGAGAAGTGTGTCGAATGATTGAGGATTAGGCTTAGGCAGGCTATAAAAAGACACAATTAGAGATGTCGTTAAGCAATTATTGCACGCAAATATCTCCGCTTGAACCGCTGAGTCTTGTGTATGAGTCGAAGGAATCCGTTAGGCAGAACAGCGATAACTTTGATATTTATTTTTAGTGGAAAATGAGGGCAATGATATTTTTTTTTTGTTGTTGGAAATATTTTCATGTTGGAAACTTCAGAAGATGTTTCCTAAATTTCTTCAAATATACCATTTTTCCATTTTTCATGTGCATGCTATGCAGAATGAGGATGCAGAATTGTTTCAAGGAAATATAATCTGATTCTGTTTGTGCTAAGAAAGTAGCCTTCTTTTTTCGTATTCAGAAATTCTCATTCTGCCAAATTGACCAAAAAAACATTAGTAAAATAACTTTGTAATCCAACAAAATTGTATTAAATAAATTTAAAAAATTGTCAGCGAGAGAAATTAAATAGTAACTCATCACTAAGAGCATCTTGAGGTGTAGGGTTCGATTTCTACTACCATCGATTTAAAAGAAGAGGATTATCCCGTTATACAGTTCATCGATACTTAGGTCATATAACCTCTATTGACCAAAAGCAATATTAAAATTTTACGAAAAAAAATATGATTTAATGAAAACAAAAGTACGTGAAAAAGTTTTTATTTCCATTTATAAATTTTGGAAAATTGGGGATTTATATTAATAGTTATTGCTTATTTTATACGAGTTATGAGTTGAAGAAACAGAGTTTACGAGGTCGTGAACTGGGCAACCACCTTGGTTAGAGATAGCTCTAGAAGTGGATCCTGTTGATGTTGTAGTTAAAACAGCATATCAAAGAATGATCTTTTATTTATTTTTTCAAGAATGTATTGTTAGCTAATCTAGTTGCTATAAATCTTGTTATTTGCACAAACCCACATAACAATTTAGGAGGAGCAACTGCTTAGGCAAATTAAAGGCATAGACAGGTTGTCTGCATTGAGAACGTTGGCTAGCCAACATTTTTTCCTTCTAATTTGTCACTCATAATGTTGTTGTACTCATTTATATGTGCTTTTAGTTTGTAAATGGGCTTTTTATTGATCGCTCGAGAAGCTAAGAACCATGGTTCATGGTTTACGAGCAATGGTGGCACAAGACTTATATACAATAATTTTTTTTAATTAATGCCTTAGGTTTGATAAGTAATTACGAGGTAGACACTAAGGTTGACATGTCATCGGTTTGTTTTAAGTAAGGAGATATAGAAGATAACTGAGATGTCATCAAATTCTATTAGATTTGATGACATCTGAGCTGATTTTGCCATAAGGATGAGTAGTCTAGATCTATTCAATCTTCTTGCTTTTCTTCTTTTCAATCCGAAGCATACGTTCCCCTTAAATAGCGGTTAGTTATCCTTAGACAAGGATGCGTACATAGAGCCCAATAAGCATATCTTGAGTTGGTATGGAAATGGGATCTCCAATAGCTGGAGATAAGAGATTCATATGAGAAAACATAAGTAAATGAGCTTCCGCTTGAGCCTCCAACGAAGAAGGATTGTTAGTCAAAGTTTTCAAAAAAGGATTAGGAAAAAAATAACTCATGTTAAAGTCTTAGGTATAGCACATTCAGCAAAAGACCGCCATTTTTTCCAAAAAGAAAAAGAAAAAGCCCTTTAGCTCCCCAGGATGGGAATGGAGAAAGAGGTGGCTTTTTCTCAGCCGATCTAATAAGCAGAGGTCAAGAGCTCTTTATTTACCCACAAAAAAAAAAGGTTTTTTTGCTATGTCCTCATACCGTTTCTTGCAAGATCGAAAAGGCTATCCCGACTGATCCTTTCGGGGTTACAATGGCAGGCGTCGACTCAATGGCCTATGATGATGAGATCAAGAAGAGAGCATGTTCCGCACTCACGTAGCTTACAAGAGAAAGATTCTGTAAAGTCGAACAAAATGCTCAAGATCATTTGTTTCCCCCCTGTTGTCCCCCGGCCATGGACTCTTGGATTGGGGTAGCAATAAGGAATTCTAAAAGATGAAAGAGTAGAACTGGAGGAGTCGTACTATACGTCAATCCAAATGGAATCGTCTTCACTAGGATTTCGAAAAGGAACTTTTGGAACACCAATAGGCATTAAATAAAAGAAATCAATTAACCCTTAACTTGTTTAACGGAAGGGGAAATCAATTAATAGAATTAAAATCTAGGGGTAATAATAGTTATCCCTTCTTTTAAAACCGATGGTAAAACAAGACCACCACTGCCACCACCACTATCACCACTGGTGATGCCATCATTGATCTGGTTGCATCCACTACCTTACCCACAACTTTCTCATTCTTGTTTTCTTACAGCGAGTTTTTTTTACCGATGATAAAGTAATACCACCACCACTACTATTGCCACCATCACCAGTGCCACTGCTATTACTGATATGCTCCTCCTATGAGCTATCCAGCTGACAGATGCAATTTCCACAATTGATGAAGTTGATTGATGATTCTTCTTCTTTTTCTTTCAAATTCTCATTAATTATTATTAACAAAACTTAATAAAAATAAAATTCAATTGAATAGTAAAATTATCTTCTCAATGTCTTTTGATTTATACTTTATAATTTTTATATAGTCATGTTTGTCTTTGGCCCTTGATACCAAGTGTACCAAGTGATTTTAGATTCATTAACCTTGAGGATCTAACTTCTATCAGACGATTTTTGGTAGGTCAAGTGACCTAAACCTACAGAGGTTCCTAAATTAGCTATGAATAAGATAGCTAAGTTTAATGTTGAAATTGCCTTAAATGATTGAAAAAAAAGAGAGTAAATGTTATGGTGCTTAAATAAAAATAAAATAAAAAACTGAAACAACTAGAGATTTCATTGAAAAACTAGGAAACTGATGTATAAATAAAGTTTGATTGAACAAAAATATAAACAAGACACTAAAATTGAAATTAAAATGAAAAGAAAAGCTAAAATTTTGAAGATTATTGCTTGTTGTTTGAAGTTCTGTGTTGTTTGGATGATTGGCCAATGTTTGATGATTGATGTCCCCTCATGTAGTAGGAAACTCCCACTTTTATCTGCCTGTTAACTACTTCTCCCACATTCCAATTCTTTTTAACATCCTTCCCTGTAATTTTCCAATTAATTAATTGGGTCTTAGGCTATAATATTTATGGGTCTTGTCAAAAAAATATTAGTTTAGGCACAGACATTGCCCCCTGTATATAAATGATTGAAGAAGCCTATTTATATGCATAAATATACAGCCTTTCCATTGTTCTTCAATGTCAACATAGTCTTGAATTTAACTATGTATTTGGGAATAGAGGATCCTTGCTAGAGAGAAACATAGTAAAAAATCGAAAGAAACTTTATGCAGAAAGAGAATTGTTGCACATGAGATAACCCTTACGAATAGAATCTTATAGAGACCCTTGTTTTTAAAGAGAATTCTTGGAGAGCATTCTTGTATCCCTAGCTATAATGAGACCATTGGTTGTATAGAATCCTTACAAATAACCTTTGCCATGAGGGAATTCTTTTGGAGAACCCTTTGCTATGAAGAGAATTTTGGAACAAAAAATCTTTATCGGAGAACCTTTGTAGAGAATCTTGCTTACAAAGAAAATCCTTGATAGATCTATGCCTATGGAGAGAAACATAATAGAGATCCTTGTTTGTGGTTTTCCAATTTTGTTGGAGATTTCAATTTCAGATGCTCTGATTGACGCTTATGAATGTCAGAATTCCCTATTATTATGTCTATTATCACTGATATGATTATGGTTAACTCTAATTACTTTTATAAAATCTCCTTGAATTTCCTTTAATTCTCTCTGGTGCTCCACACTTATTGCTCTTAAAATTCACACCATATAGGTTAGTTTAACAATAATAAATAAACAACATCATATTACATCACATTGATAAAGTGGCCAATAGGTTGACTTTATTTTATTGAAAGTTAGGATAAAATTTTTAAGAAATAAACTCTAAAACCTGTTTGTAGAAAAAAAAAATATTGTGCAAGCAGTAAAAGTTCTTCCCTACATGGTCGTAAAAGTTCTTCCCTACATGACTGATGTTGGCCTAAGATCTTTCAATTCTCTTTTATCCCTTCCCACAATGTGGGAAAAGATTTCTCTATATACTATACCAATTCTCCTTTCATGGTTGATGATGGGTCAAAGAATAAAAGTTGCAGCATTAATGGAAGCACAAGAGGAAAGGGATCCTCTTTTACTAACATTGCTTCTTTTCTTTTAAGAAACTTTAGGACTTTCTTGTTGATTTTTTCATGTAATTAGTAGAATGTTAAAGGGATAACAACTCTGTCAGTCCTAAAAAAAAGTTATGTTTTTCCAATTAAGGCTTAGAAGAAAAAAATTTTACAATCAAGTTCTAAAACTGATTAAAAAGCTCAGCATTAGTCCTAGGCTGTTAAACCTAACAGAAGTTGATGATGTGTTGGTGGTGTTAAACATCTTCTTACCACATCAACAGCCATTTAATCTCTCTTTCTCCACAGTGGAAGAGCTTCCACTACCTAAAATTAGGTTTTGGGAAACTTTTAGAGCTTCCATAAAAAAAAAAAGCATTGGTTCGTACTAAAAGCAAAAGCAACTTTTATTTGGCAGGCTAGTGCAGAAAAGCATTGATTTGTTTCATCTTAATAGTATTCACATCTGTAGAAGGAAGAGATGTTGGGTATGCATATATGAACTGTTTTTTAAGATGTTAACCTTAAAATACATTTTAAAGTGCTATAATTTAACCATGATGGCTTTGAAGCTTCCATTGCTATTTTCATTCATAAATTATATTTCTAAACAATTTTATCATTACTTGTCAAAATGCATGGCTAAGAGGCAGCACTTTCCACCTTAATCCAACTATAGCCAATTTCTTTTCTCACCTCTCTCTCCCCATGAGCTTTATCACTTTGCTAACATCTCTCCATTTTTCATAGAAGATAAAAGTGTTAGACGTCATAACATAAACATAGTCATCATCACCCTCCAATTCAATTACCTTTGCTGCTACAATGTTTGTGACCTTCAAATTCCTACAAGCTCTGTAAGCACCAAGCAAAGGCCTTCAAACTACCTTAAATGACTCAAAATCTAGTTCATAAATCATCCTCAATACCTACCACACTTCCCCTCTTTGTCCCATAAGCCTAATCATCGAACAACAATGCTCAACAATTGGTTCAATATTGTAATTGTTGATAATTGATTTAAAGTACTCGATTACCTTTTGTAATGATACCTAGAATTTGAGCATGCAACAATCACATTAAGAAAGGTAACCCTGTCAGGTTTCAAATCTTCCACTATTTTCATTTCCTTAAATTATTGTATCACGTTATATGAATCACCATTATGAGCATAGCCTGAGATCATTGCATTCCAAGTTATTGAATTCCTTTTAGGAAAGGATTGAAACACTATTTTAGCATTTTTCACTTACCCGCACTTGGAGTACATGTTAACGAGAGCGCTCCCTACAACTACAAATGTATCCAAGCCACTTTTTATTGCACAATAATGGATTAACATTCCCTATTTCAAAGCTAAAATATCGAAAACACCACTTAAAAGAACCAAATAAGTATATTCATCCTTTTCAATATCATGCAAATGCATTTCACTAAAAAACTCCAACCCTTCTCTTGTTTGATTTCTATTAACATAAGCTATTATGATTGAGTTCTAAGAAGATGAATTTGGATCCATCATACCTAGTAAAATTTGAATGGCATCCTCTGTCTTTTTTTTCTTTTTATCTCAAAGGAATGCTCTAAAAATGGTAACTTTTCCTTCCTAAAATCTAATTCTAAGTAGTGGAAGCTCTTCCATTATGGAGAAAGAGAAGATTAGATGGATGCTGATATGGTAAAAAAATGTCCAACATAATCGTCACATCATTAAGTTCTGTTAGGTTTAATAGCCTAGGACTAACGCCGAGCTTTTTAATCGGTTTTAGAACTTGATTATAAAATTTTTTTCTTCTAAGACTTAATTGAAAAATTATAACTTTTTTTAGGACTGACAAAGCTGTTATCCCAATATTAAATGAATGGTGGTACTTATTGTACTCCTTCCTTTTTAGCTCTTTTTTTGGGATCTTGTAGTAATGTGATGAATTTCTCTTCTAAGAGAAAGTAAAAATCTCCTCTATTTTCTCTACATTAAAGGTCTACTGGGGTTGAGCACTTGTGGGTTAGGATGTCTTTCAAAGATTTAGAGTCTTCCTCACTAGTAGAGGGACAAACACATGATCCTTGGGTAGTAAGATTTGATATTGTAACATCGTGATTATACACCTCCTAAAAATAGGTTCCCATAGCAGCCTTTCTCCTATGGTTCTCCTCACAAAGGAGCTCCTCATATTCTTCCACTTTTACCGAGAGTTCATAGAAGTCTCTGAACTCCATTCCTTGGAATTTCTTCTTGAGCTCTATGTTCAACCCCTTTAGGCCATCTTCACATGTTTCTGGCAAGAAAATCTTGCAGCGGTTCCTCATCTGCTTGAATTGGGCACTAAAAGAGTCTATATTCTTTTTGAGTCTTTGTCTCATTCTTGACAATTTGGTTACACAAACATTAGGCTCCATCCTAAAAAATTGAGTATAAAAGGCTCTCTCTATTTCCTGCTATATAAACTCAAAATTCCTTGGCAATGTTGCATACGATGTGAAAGTAGAATTAGTTAGTGAGTTAGGAAAACTAGTTAGTAAGTTACGAAACTATCTTAATTTAAAATTAGAAAAATTTTCATAATTTACGAATTCTCCCCACTGTATCCTTAGAGTTCATAATTTAAGTTAAGAAACCTGTTCCAAAGTTAATTATCCTTTCACTCCTAAGAATAATAAAGTTAACTTAGGGACTCTGCATCCCCTTAGAGTTGTCCCTATCAATTACATATGGCTATGGTTTATAAAACTTAGGTTGGCTTATCTACCTAAGACCAGAACCATACAGTTCTTGCACCACTTTCGTCGCAACATTAACGTCAACTGAGGATTGGTTTCTAGGGGTGTATGGCTAAAATGGTGGATTCCCTGCTTGGTTTCCCCTTATTTCCTCCTAATACTATGCCTATAAGCCTCTT
>CATIWK010138039.1:0-14644 GCA_949634005.1 Mallotus japonicus | reverse complement strand
TCAATATCTCATCACTGAACCAATCAGAATCGAGATATTGAGTTTTACGTGTATTAAAACACTGAAAAATGTCGAAAACAACGCATTAAAATACCGACCCGAAGTCCAGAATTCCGATCGGAAATCCATTATCCCGATTTAATTTTTTTTTTTTTTAACATTTAATTATAAAAAGGTCCCTGTAAACCAAAACTTTGCAATCGAGTCCTTAAACATACTTTAGAAACACAATCAAGCCTCTTTGAGATTTCGAATTCAAACATCCCGAGACTAATTTTTAATTTTCTCATCATCGGAGTTCTCTGTCGCATCCATGCTCGGTTATCCCGAAATTGGGTGTCTACATGCGTCTTTCCATGTAAAAATGACGGAAAATTAACCAAAACCCTAACGGAAGGGGCAAACAGATATCGGGTGTAAACCTTAGGGGGTTTTTAATTGACTTTTACAAATGCAGGGACGAACTGATTATTTTGTCCAAACCTCAGGGGCTGATAGTAAATTATCCTTTTATTAATGTAAAAATTTGAGAAAATGAGTAATTTATAAATAAGAATAAAATGAAAAATATGTATTTTTTCAATAATTTTTTTTTACAGGCCTTTACCCTACCCCTAATTAGGTTAACAAAAATACACATAAATGAGGTTAACTGTTAAGGGGGTTAACAGTTAATCTTGATTATCTAAAATTTGCCAAACAGGATTAAAGGGGTTAATGCATTACAAGAGTAACATGTACCCTCCTTTAACCCTGATGTAAACGCACCCTATGTATTGTGTTGGGCCGTGTTAAGTTGACACGATCCAACACAATACGACAATAGCCGTTAAAAATTCATATAATATATATATTAAGAGTGTGTTTGGTATAAATGAATGCCACAAAATTTTATAGAATTCATTTGTAAATCCAAATGATATATGTTTGGTTTAAATAAATTTTTTATAGAATTCATTTGCAATTCCAAATTTTAAAATTTGTGGAATTGATTATAACTAAACCAAAATTTATCAAAATGGTTGGAATTTTCAAATAAATTCTACAAATTTTAAGTCCATACTTTTAAATGACTAAAACAGCCCTCCTTATTTTTATTTTCAAAAGCATCTTTATATTTAAAAGGATATATTTGATAAAAACATGAATTCAATATTTATAACAAACACAATATAACAAAATATGAAATTCATTTCAAATAAATTTTATAAATTATTCATTGAAACCAAACACACTTCATTAATAAAAATTCATTTGCAAATGATGGAATTGAACCAAATAAGGGCTAAATGCTAAACTCCTAACTATTCTCAAATTTCAATATTCACTCAAAAAAGTTAATATATTAAATTATTAAAATTCATAATATTTTAAAAAAATATAATTTTTTTTAACCATATTAAAGATCTTGTTATATTCTTAGCTTATCTATTTATCTATCTATATTTATACTCTAATGGAGAAAATCTTATTATACTTTTATTTTATCTAAACTCTTTTTTTTTTATTCCATCATGAATACTTTTCTCTATTATATTTATATAACACAATTTACATTTACCGCAACCATCCTTTTATACTTCTATTTCATGTAAAAATTAGATCAATTTCCATTAAAGTAGCATTTTTTAAACAAAATTGATGGTTGATTCTCTATTTATGTTATTGTTGCCTTTATTATATATTTATACATCTAATTTTTAGATCAATTTCTATAAAAAGGTAATTTTTTTTTCCAAATTTTGTAATGTTATTTCTCCAATTATATTCTTATTATTTTATTTACATAGTTAATTTTAAATTTGAAATCGACTACTCCAAAACATATGTTAGAAATTGTCTAACTTTATAGTCAAGGGTGAAATGCATTTTAGAAGCAAAAAATATCATACTCATGTTGAGACATACACTAATACTGGTATAAATTCAATCCATACGAGTCCATATATATAAGCCCTGAACATATGCTATCCCTGATGTTAGCTTTGTGAGACCAATAATATAATCATCAAAATAAAAAGGCAAAAACCCCTTTTTTGGTCCCCGAACTATACGATCACACTTGATACCTAATAATTTATTCTGAAGAATTGAGTCCCTCAACTTTTATTTTTTTTTTATTTTCATCCTTTGTTCACTTAGAATGTCAAATTGAAGATGATGTCGTTTTTTGTTGAGTTGTAAAAGCATATCTCAACCAATTATTGGTTGTGAGCTTGATCATTTGAACTTAATTTCACTGTTGATTGTGAGCTGCATCAAGCTGTTGATGCAAATTGTTTATTTTTGACAGCTGGTTTAGACATGCTTTTGTTCAGATGTGCTTTTATAACTCAACAGAAGACGACAACATCTTCAATTTGGCATTCTGAGTGAACAAAGGATGAAAATAAAAAAAATAAAAGTTGAGGGACTCAATTCGTTGAAATGAAAGAAGAGAGACCAATCGTGGAAAACCAACAAAGTCTGAGGACCTAATAACGGGTTTTGCCAAATAAAAATAACATACATTACATAGAAAATCGATCAATATGAACTTAATTTAAAAGAAAATTATCAAATTCTAAAGTCTTATAAATATTAAATGCAAAAGATGTTGATCAAAAAAAAAAATGCAAAAGATATATTATTAATGTCCAAGTATCAAAAACTTATTTATTATTTGAAAATTCAATATTTATTGTATAATTTTCATAACAAAAGTTTCATATAAACGTACAAAATATCAGTTGTTATATTTGTCTAGGAATTTTTCAATTTTAATTATGGATTTTCTTAAAAAAATTTATGTTAAAATGGAGGTTTTTGGTAGTTTTTTTATTTTATTTTGGTGTATAACTTATTATTTTTACTTTCATATTTTCTAAATATATTTAGACACATTATAAAACACAATAAAAACACATTTAATACGTTTTACAATTAAATTACAAAATATAAAAAAATCAACTAAACATATAAATTCTAAATAATAATTTTAAGATTAAACATCCATACAAATTTTAAATATCATTACTATATTTTAAACTTTATATAGAAGTTAAATTATTCGACAACATATAAAATAACAACACTAGTTCCAATTTTATTCAAGCTAATTCCAATAACAACACTAATTCCGACAACATATAATGGCTCGTAAGCCACTTAAAAACTCAGTTTGTTAAAAGTTTATTGGATTCGTTAATTAAGGTAGAGTGCAAAGATTTGAGCTTCATTTCAAAATTCATTTAATAATTATATGAAATTCAAACACTTTAATTCTTTGCTGGTGTAGATTCGTGAATAGATTTATGAACAAACTCATGAATAATAAAAATATAATTTTTTTATGATTATAAAATAAAATAAAATTCATAAATTCCTTCCTAAAACTTTAATTAAAATAAAAAAGTAAATTTATTTTTATTTTATAAAAAAAATAATAATTTCAATAGTTGATTTTTAAAAAATTAAAATTAAAGTATTAATAAAATATTTATTGTAAAAATTACCTTTCCATTTATATTTAAAAATATGTATATCATCAAAATCAAAATAGAGGAATGAAAAGAAAAAGGTTAATTTTCGAGGAAGAATAAAAAATTATGACGAGTTATGGAGTAAAATGTACTTTGCCAAAAAATAAAGGGTTAAAAACAAAGAAAAAACTTTTAACTGGGTCTGCTGAATCACAGTTCTTCCATAGTCACTCCTTTTCCTTCGTGGTTTCCTTCCCCACATTACATATAACCAAAACAAACAGATAAGGTTAGATGGATAGATAGATGGATGGATACTATACCATGAATACATAGATAGCTCCACTTCCTCCTCTTCTTCTTCTTCTTCTTCTTCTACAGTTCTGTTTGGACTTAGTTGCAAAATGATACCTTTCCTTTCTTCCCTCCACACTTCTTCCTCATCGGTTCCCTCTCTTTTCATATTCCCATCATTTCCTCGTTTCAGATACCCACCTCACCGAACCCACCGTTTCCCTCCAATTCTCTCTCTCCCAAACAGCCCTTTTCAACAATCTATCAATAACACTTACAGTAATAATGCTAATGACTTGCCATCTCAGCAGCAGCAGCAACAGCCGCCGAGAACGGTTTTCCCTGGCGGTTATAAGCGTCCCGAAATTAAGGTGCCCAACATTGTTCTCCAGCTTCAGACCGACGACGTTCTGTTGCGCCGCGGCGGCGGTGATGGTGAATTTGATGCTGCTTTGGATTTGATTGATAAAGCTGTTTCCAAGTATGTTGGTATTGTTGTCCTTAATGGCGGTTATGATGGGAGTGGAAAGACACTTTATGAAGCTGCTTGTTTGTTGAAGTCTGTTGTTAAGGACCGTGCGTATTTGTTGATTGGTGACCGTGTTGACATTGCTGCTGCTGTTGATGCTAGCGGTGTTGTTCTGTCTGATCAAGGTTTTTTTTTTTTTTCCTTTCATTATTGTAAATCCATTCTTATTATGCTCAGTTCTTGTTTTTATGTACAAAGGTACTTTTATTATTATTCAAGCAAGTCGAATTTAGGTCCAAATCATGTTTAATTAGCTAAAAAATGTGAGCTTTAACATGTTACAGATGCTAAAATTTGATTCCTTCACATGTATCAGAGCCAGAAATTCTAGCATTTGATTCCTGGCCACCAAATTGCTCTCATTTACACCTTATATGGTCGTCCTTTTATGCTTAATTTAGTTTCATTTGGATCTTGTACTAGCAATACTTGGACATAGAAAGTAATGATGCATTTATTCATCTTCTACTCATATAGGTCTTCCTTCCATTGTGGCAAGAAACATGATGATGGATTCCAAGTCTGAATCCGTTGTTCTCCCTTTAGTAGCAAGAAATGTGCAGACTCCCGTGGCTGCCTTAAATGCAGCTAATTCCGAAGGTGCTGATTTTCTTATTTATGATCCTGAGCAGGGGGAAAATTTTCATCTAGAAATGTACTCTGGATTAACAGATGTGAAAATACCAATCTTTATCGTTTACCCTTCAAGTAGAGCAGCAGTGTCGGTTACAGAGGCATCAGAATTGCTGAAATCTGGTGCTGGTGGTTTAGTTATGTCACTTGATGATTTGAGGCTGTTTGGTGACGAGTCTTGGAGCCAATTGTTTGACTCTTCAAGTGCAGCTGAGAAAAAGCCAGAGAATGAGCTTGAAAGCCTCGATAAGCACAAATCACTAGATTCAGGAAATAATGTTCATGGAAAAAAGAAGGTAGCCGGCTTTGTCAAAGTGGAGGATAGAGAAAAACAGCTTATAGAAATTGAGAGATCAGTGTTACTTGAAGCCATTAATATTATTCAGAAAGCTGCTCCCCAGGTGATTGATTTATAAATTTCGTTGCTGAGTTTTTATCAGAAAATTCTACATCTTATCAACTTTTTTTTTGTTTTTGCTTTTTTATGACTGAATAAGGATGTTGGTTTTGAGTAACAGATGGAGGAGATTTCACTTCTAATTGATGCGGTTTCTCAAATTGATGAGCCATTTTCACTGGCTATAGTGGTAATTGTGTGCTGAACTTCAACAAATTCTGGTTCCAAGGATATACGTGGGTATTAGCTCTAAATTTCAAATAAATCTTTTTTTTGTTTACTTTAAAAACCTAGAAAATTGACCCTTCAGTAATCATAATTCGTTTTCATTCAACAATTTTTGGACCAAAAAAAATTTGTTTGAAGTTTATTTATCCCTCCATTTGCTGTTATATGTGCTGATGCTTTTGTCTCAGCCAACTTGAATGTTCTCTCATAGTAAGCTTTAGATGCGAGCATGAGTTAACATGCTCATATATTCCAATTTGGTCATAAGTTATAGTAATAAGTTGATTTGACAGTATTACTTTGGCCTTTTTGAGGTTTATATTATATTTTTACTATACATCCAGTTAAATCTCTGGATGGGAAAGGCCTTTACATTTACTTTTTCTTTTGTCCCTTAATTTTTTTTTTAAATTTCTTCAAAGTAACTTCGTCTGCAATAATAAGAATATGTTCATTATAGTGAAAAAATACTTTGATTTTACAGGAATTTCCTAGTTATTCTTCCTTGTAACTTTGTGAAAAAATTGTCAGAGCTACACTTTTCCTGCTCCTTACCATGGCTCTTTAACTTTGCACCAGGGTGAATTTAATTCTGGTAAATCAACTGTTATCAATGCGCTTCTTGGGGAAAGATACCTTAAAGAGGGTGTTGTTCCTACAACTAATGAGATCACTTTCTTACGCTATTCCAACTACAGTTATGGGGAGCCACAACGTTGTGAAAGGCATCCAGATGGTCAATATATATGCTACCTCCCAGCTCCAATTCTTAATGAAGTGAGTATTTTGGTTTGATCTCATGTGTACTCCTGAATTCAATTCTGAGGTACTCTAATCGTTTAATTTCCTAAAATTTCCTAACTCTGATGATTTCTAAGCACGCTTGTATGTGTGTGCACAAGAACGTATAAGTAAGTGTTTGTATACACACACAGATTTATGGACACAAATCCTTTTCATTGCAAGAAGCATATCTTGGTTGCTTTTTTTTTTTTTTTTTTTTTTGCTGAATTCCACTATAATATATAATGGTCTCCTTTGATACGTCATGCATTGACAATTTTCTTGGCAAATGTGATACTAAAGTTAATTATCCTCTATGATGCAATGCTAAGTGGGATTGAGTTACATTTTATTGCAATATTACAGGCCATAAGGACAGCTCAAGAATCTTCTTTAAAACAAAAGAAATATGACCTAATTTAGTTGCCAGACAGAACAAAGTGATAATGCAGTTAACACTGGTAACCAGAACAAAATATAACCTGAAGAAAAAAGCAAGTAAAGTTTGAAACCAAATTAAATAAAGTATATTCATTATTTCTTCCTTTTGTCAAGGGCATGAATTTTAAATAATAGAAATATATACCATTTCGTGGTAGCTACTTTATGTGATGCAACCAAGGTCTTTAATATCTTATGTTTCAAACAGATGAACATTGTGGATACACCAGGGACCAATGTCATTCTTCAAAGGCAACAACGCCTTACTGAAGAATTTGTGCCTCGTGCGGATTTGCTTCTTTTTGTCATTTCTGCTGATCGCCCTTTAACTGAAAGTGAGGTATGAATGAGAGGCTGTACCTGTTGAATATGACATGCCATAATATATAACTGTTTATTTCTTTAAGAGAGAACAAATTACAATATAATGATCTATGAATCTCTTGTATTTGTAGATTACTGTTCAAGAAATTATTAGTATGATATTCCATTGCTCTGAAATTCTGCTTATAACTTTTCTCCATCTTCAAATGGAAAATATTAAATTGCATAGCTTGAGAATTCAATGAAGATATCTTCGTACATTTAGAGGTGGAATTTTTTTTTAGGAAATTATGAAAATAGAAAAATTCTAGATTGAAATCGATGTCAAAATCCTTGTAAATCTAGAGCAAAACTTGCACCTTCCATTCTGGAGCAGCACTCATTTTAGCTCCAAAAAATGTTGCAGATTCTGGTTTCACTTCTGAAATTTGTTTTTCCAGGTTGCTTTTCTTCGTTACACTCAACAGTGGAAGAAGAAAGTTGTATTCGTGTTAAATAAATCTGACCTCTATCAGAATGCCAGTGAGGTTTATATCTGAGCCATTCTCTTGTTCGTTAGTCTCAGTATTTCTGGAAGCAAGCTTGTTTTATGTTTACTCGAGTTGCAAGAGTTTTAAATTATTCTTCATGGCTTTCTGCAGCTTGAGGAAGCTGTATCATTCATCAAACAGAATACAAGGAAGTTGCTGAACACTGAAAATGTGACTTTGTATCCAGTCTCTGCACGGTCTGCTCTTGAAGCAAAACTGTCAGATCCTTCTGACACTAAAACAGATTATAAAGAATCATTTCTTTCTGAATCTCATTGGACAACCTATAGTTTCTCTGAATTTGAGAAGTTCTTGTATAGTTTTTTAGATGGTTCAACAGAAACAGGAATGGAGAGAATGAAGCTCAAACTTGAAACACCGATTGCGATTGCTGATCGTTTACTTTCTTCTTGTGAAGCTTATATAAAACAAGAAAGGCAATATGCTGAGCAAGATCTAACCTCTATGTCTGAAATAATTGATAGTGTGAAAGAGTACACTATGAAGATGGAAAAGGAGAGTATCCATTGGAGAAGGAACACTTTGGCTCTGGTATAGATCTCATACAATATATATTTTCCTCCATATCTCTCTCCCTCCCAAAATACCAACGAAATTACACAGTTCAATTATACGTAAACTACTATGATAACATCAAATATTTGTTTTCCAATCACAATATGTTGGTTTTCTAAATGCTCTGGGAATGAAATTTCAGATTGAATCAACAAAATCCCGTGTTTTGGAGCTTATAGAGTCTACTCTACAAATATCAAATATTGATCTTGCTGCTTCTTATATATTAAAAGGGGAAAAGTCTACCATGACTCCAACTTCCTTCAGGGTTCAATATGATATAATTACTCCTGCAGTTTCAGATGCCCAAGTAAGTTATTCCCTCCGGCCTGTTTGGGAACTGATATGAATTTGTGTAGTTTTGGTGAATGTTGATAAAACTAATTTTTTTTCTCATGGTTTTACTCTTTATTACTTCGGAAGTCCAAAAATTGTCATGCTGCAGTAACTTTTGGGGTTATGCATTTGTGCTTACTTTTATGTTTAAGTGGCTTGCAATTAGATTTTGCATCTCATTAGTGCTTGTATTTTGAAGTTCAGCCAATACCTTTTTGTTATCCTAACACTTTTCAGTAGTATTCTTAGTCTCATATATTTGTAGATTTATTTTGCTCTGTTCCACTATCATTCATTTAATGTTTCTTTTCAATTTTATATGGGGCATGCAGAAACTACTCGAAGAATATGCATTATGGTTAAAATCAAGCAGTGCTCATGAAGGGAAGCTGTACAAAGAATCTTTTGAAAAAAGATGGCCTTTAGTTATGAGTCCACACACATGGATGCATCTTGAGACCTTTGAGTTGGAAAAAATTGATGACCTTGGCTTGAAATCGATAGAGAACTTCAGCACTGGTGCGGCTTCCAAGCTGTTTGAACAGGAAATACGTGAAGTGGTTAGTTCTAATATGTCTTGCTAAAATGTTGGACTTCTCAAACTAGTCAAGCCATGAATCATTCAAGTAGTAATTTTTCAATTTTAAGATCTTCTTGAGCAAAAGTTGACATTGCGCCTGATAACACTCTGCGTTGGTAAATTTAGTATAGTTGAATGCTTACGGAGAAATGTGGTCACATTGGCCTTAATGCACAAACATGTATTGGTAGGCATAAAGGCAGTCTCTACGAGAAATTTTTATACACACACATACATATTTTTGTAGGCACTAAGGCAATCTTAACTGGAAATTTTGTGCCATATAGTTTCAGTAAGTGACAAATTGTTTGTCAAGTGGGAACAGGTGTGGAATGCTGTTAAGATTTGAGTTAATATCAGAGAATGGGTGGCATGTACCCTATAGTCCAAGCAATGTTTTTGAGTCATTGGGTATTTGTGATATAAAATGAAGAAGCCAAGTGTGAAGCTTTTTCTTTTAAATCTAAAAGTTGCACCCCTTCTGTAGTGGAACCATCAACTGCTTTCTGTACACAGATGGTATCTACTTCATTCTCAAACTTCATCAAAGTGAAATGTTATATTGGATTTGTTTCTTGCTTCGAATATTTTCTGTCAAATTTTGTGCTTTTGCGCTATTTCATAAGATTTCTTTTTGCTGGAAGTTTGTTCTATTTGAGATGAAATATGATGTCTGAAGTATCGTGTTTATTTGCCATTTTTGTTGACTTGTGATCAGTAACCTAAGATGCAATATTTTTTTTTTTTTGTTCTTAGTACTTGGGAACTTTCGGTGGACTAGGAGCCGCTGGTTTATCTGCCTCTCTTCTGACATCTGTGCTGCCCACAACTTTGGAAGATCTTCTTGCTCTTGGCCTTTGTTCCGCTGGAGGGTAATCTACCCTTCTTTAATATTTATTCCTCTAGTTTTTCTGAATTTACATATTTTTTCTCCTATCGCTTACAACACAATTGAAACTTTTTTCTATTAATATTAATTGAAAAAAAAAATTGAAGTTTTGCATCCTAGTGCAGTTCTTCATATCTGACTAATCCTTCTATCCTATGATAGGTTTATAGCAATTTCAAATTTTCCATACCGTAAGCGGGGAATGATTGATAAAGTAAGTAGGATTGCCGATGGCTTGATGCGCGAAGTTGAGGAGGCAATGAAGAAGGATCTCTCGGAAACCGTAATAAATTTGGAAAACCTTGTAAAGACAATCAGCAAGCCTTACCAAGATGCAGCACAACAAAGACTGGATAAACTTGTAAGTGTTCAAAATGAATTATCAGGAGTCGAGGAAAAACTCAGAACATTGCGAGTCGAAATACAGAATCTGCATGTATCATGAATTGTATTAATCTTGTCATTATTTGATGCAAAGAGGGAGGTCTAATTCTTGTAACGTGACAACTGACAACATGTATGTAAGTTTTTGTTTGATCAAGGGTCAATAAGAGCATCAATTTGTGCATTTGTTTGATCTCCTGTAATTATTCATGAAATGAAATGCTGGTTTTAGAAGTCACTTCCACAACTTCACAGAAGGCGCAACGCGATGATAGCTGACAGATTCTTTAGCACAAATTTTCTCTTTTTTTTACTTAATTTGTGCAAGTTTGTAAGGGGAAATTATCAAAATTGATTCTCATTGTCTTGCTCATTTGTATCAGTGGACCTAAGTTCTTTCCCAGTTGAGTGGGCGATGAACCTAAGATTTTGATCTCTTGGATTGAATACATTTCTTCAAATAATGGTTGCTGCTTTTTCTTGGTTAGTATGCATGTCATGTGCACGAGTCATAGCTGCATGCCTAGATAGGGAAGTCTCGACATTTGCACCTTATCACAAGTTAGCCAAAACTCAAAAGGGTTAAGAAACTTTTTCTTCTTATGGAAATGCTAAATAAAAATAGTGAGTACTGTGTCCCAGCTCTATTACAACAAAAAATTGTTTTAGGCCACTATCATGCAACAAAGTTGCCTTCAAAACAATGATATCCATTACTACCGCCCATAAAGTTTGTCATGGGCTTCCTTATTATAATTAATATTCCTAATTAACAATGAGTTTAGTCAATATGTTGGTGACATTATGATGAAATAGCACAATGAGTCAATGACCACTTATGTTTAAAAATATTACTATATTTAAATTTTATTATTATCTACATAGAATTATCTACTAGTGAGATGGTCTATTTGATAATATATTGAGGTGTAAATTTAAAATTCTATTTTGTTTATTTTTTATGAGAGTAATCTATATTTTGAGTTCACTGAATTCTAATTAATTCAGTTTGATTCAAGTGGGACCACAAAGGTGGTAAAAGTCTCTCAACAACTAACTTAAGACGATTGCATACACCACAACTTGAATCTAAAATACCGTTTAAGCGAGAACAACGTCTGTTAGATAATTTTGATAGTTATTGGTGCAAAATGACATAATTAATTTTTATTAATATTAAAAAAGAGAAGAGATGTATTATTATTATTTAAATCATTTGACCCTTTTGTTAATAAAAAAAATTATCTTTAATTACATAACTTATCACTATAATTTACATCATTTGATCTTGTTAATAAAAAACAATAGTGACATTTCTGTAATCTTTACGTCTAGTTCTCTTAGATATTACTTTTGAAAGAATGGTTTTGAGAATATTTTAAGGTGCAAAAGGGAGCATCATGAGTGGAAGACAAATGCTATACTAGAATGGTTTAAAGGCATGAGAGTGCGCATTGTTGACATGGTTTATGTTTAATGTTTAGGCCATAAACTTTGATTCCATTGTCTAATTTGTTTGTTGTTTTAAAGACCCTTTAACTAGAAATCGACAAGAAGCTCCATAAATAAATAAAAATCTTAGTATATTTGATGACACAGAGACATCCCCTTTGGCCAATCATAGCTTGAAAGCACAGAAGTGAAAGCAATTATGGATGGTTAGGGCTAAGAGAGAGAGTATTTATGCAAAAAGGGGACATATTCTTGCTGGCCTTTGTTTAGCTTGCAATCCCACAGTCATTTTTATTTCTTGGATTCAGTGGACGTGACGTACAAAGGTACTACTGTTTTGCAATTACCAAAATTTGAGTTTCATACAATTAATGTTAATTAATAGACAATATTATTACTTCTTTTATTAATTAACTCGAAATTTCTTTATTACCTTTCAAAATTTTATTATTTAACTATAAACATTAAATTTATTTATTTATTTTCAAAATATTTATGTTTAGTATAAATAAATCCTGCATAACTTTATGAAATTTTAATTGAAATGAGAATATTTAATTTAAATGAAAATTTTGTAATAATTATTTTCAATTTCAATTTTTTAATTTTATCTTTTACTAAACTAAATTTTTAAGGTTTTCAAATGTATTCATTTTATAAAATATTCATTTAAACGAAACATAAATTTTATTAACAAGAATTCATTTCTAAAAATATTTTATTTGAAAATGAAATGATTTTTTAATAGAATTAAACCAAATAAGGGATTAATAAAATTAAATAAATGTTATTTGCTTTTTTTTAATGATATAATATGATATTCAATTTCAATAATTTAATTATGCATGTTTTGTTTTAATTGATATTTTATCCATAATATGAAATATGAATGCTAATTAAGGTCAAAAGGCTTAAAGCATAAAGAAATTTCTGTAAAGATATTATGAGATCGTAATTTGATTCGTGTCTCCATTCTCGTTTTCATATAAAAAAAAAATATTAAAGTGTGCTCTCAACATTGGTAAGCTTTTCATTTCAAAAAAAACATTGGTAAGCTTTTCTTATTTGATAACTGTTATCATTTATTATTCAATTAGATAGCTAGACCATAATTTTATTTTCAATAGGAATAGGTGATGTCATAGAAATATATAAAATGGATGTGTTGCAAAAATATAGAGTTTCATAATGGTATGCTCTAAGATTTGCTTTCTTTTATATTGTTCGAGCAATTCTTAAAAAAAGAAAAACACAGAAAATGAAAGTAAAAATCAAATTTATCAATATTTTAAAAGAAATTATACTACTAAAATATTCAATTTTTGACGTTAAAATAAATAAATATATAGCCAAATACATTCAAAACGTTATATAGATAATATATAACCAAAAATACCATTTATACAAAAGAATTTTTGAGTTAACTAATAGAAGAACAATGTTATTTTTGTATTTGAGTTGTATGTATATATAATGTAAAGTCTAAAATATTGTTTGAATGGCTGTGGTCATCTATCTATGCCTTTAGATAGAATAGGACTATTTGTTGTTCTACAGAATTATCTGGGACAGTGGATTTAAAGATTCTTTAATAATTTTTTACAATTTTTAAACAATATAATGATTGCGTGGTTTTTGGCTTTCTAGCGGTCAACAAAAGACAATGATTCCTGTTTATAGTGATTTTACTTTATTATTATTATTATTTTTTAATTATCAAGAACAAAATCACTATCGAAGAAATTTTAGTTTAGAAAAACAGATAATTTTACTTTTAAATATTTAATAAAAACTAATAATCGTGGAAAGCAGTTGGTAGAGATGATGTTCTCATTTAAGCGATTCTTAAATTCGACCTGTGATATATGTAGTCGCATTAAATAGTTATTGGAAGATTTTTACCTCTTTTGTGAATCTATCTGGATCGAACTGGATTAATTAGAGTCCAATAAATTCCGAATACTAATAATTCAAATAAAAAAATTAATAAAAGAGAAATTTAACATTATTTTCTTTGACATGAAAATCATTTTTTTTAATGTATAATAAAAAAGGAGTTATAGAGCAATAAATACAGAAAGGGTATAGTGATTTAATCACCCTAAAATCATAAAAAAATAATGTCAAAAAAAAAAAGAGAAGAGTAATTAATAATAACTTATGTTTATAATAAATATTATCTAACATATGAGAATTGATACATACAAAAATTGGCTTTATTCATTATAATTTATTTACTCATGACCATTTTTATTTAAACCAAATTTTTATTAATTCAAATTTATGTATATTTATATAAATAAAATTTTTATATTTGTAAGAGTGTACTTTATAATTAAATAGACCTATTCACAATAAATTTATGGTTCCATACATATATATATAGAGAGAGAGAGAGTGGCTCCCCTCAAGTCCAACTTTCCTCAAGTTTCCTCAAGTCTATGCTAGATGATTGACACCTCATTAAAAATCAATCTAACGACTTATATTTATGTTAACAATAAAAATATTTATGAAGATAGAACATATATAAAAAATTATTATGACAATAAAAATATTTATTTATTTTAATTGAAAATATCTTTTTGGAAATTAAAATATATTATTTTTAATAAATAAATATATTGTACTTTTATAGTTTAAAAAATTATTTATTTTTTTCTAATTATATTTGATACATCATTGTAGATATAAGCCTGCAAAAATATTTTTGAATTTTGATATGCACTTAATATTATAAAAAATATTGAAAAAATATGAATATATTATGTTAGTATTAATTTTATGATAAAAAAGTTGCAACACAT